>JAAIIK010000020.1:5279574-5315135 GCA_014706435.1 Silurus glanis
TAGTGTCGAGGTTCCCCCTACACACACACACACACACACACACACACACACACACACACACACACACCGCTAAAGAAACAAAACTTTTATTTTATATGCCAATACATGCCAATACCTCCCACATGCCAGTGTTGTTCCAAAACATTCTCTCTCTCTCTCTCTCTCTCATACATCTTCTTCACTATTGTGTTTACAGTCTGTAGACTGATGGAGAAATAGTGTCACACAAGAAGAATGTGAGGAAAGCCTGAATCATCAGCTCACGGAAACTCTCTGTGATGTTCATACTGAAATCACGATCTTAAGGTTAACCTTAACAGAAACGTCTTCATACATTTACAATTAGAAGAAAAGTACATTTTATTTTATAATCAGAAATCTTTCTACAGTAAAGTGTCCTTGCAGTGTCCTTTGATTGCATATTAATCATTTAACATAGACCAACCTCAAGAAAAAGAGCAAGCTATGCATCTTTTATAACAATATTAAACGTGTTTTTATTTTAAATGGCTAGAAAGGAAAAGGGCATTGTTTGTTGGTTTGAACATGAACTCAATTGCATAATCATGACTGTGCGGTGGCCCGACTGCCATTTTGTTTCTCTAAAACAGGTGAGGTAAAAAGTGAAGGTAAAAATTTCATCTTTGATCTGTACATATCATTTCAGAACATAAAACATTGCCGGTTTATATCTGGCTGCCCATTTTGCATAATATGATATATATTTCTACATATGAAAAAGAATAAAGTCATTATCTAAGTCATTACATCAAGTCTTTATCCACCTGCGATTTAGTAATAAATTGTTTTTAAACTCACCTCTACATTGACACTGTTTCTCGGAGAGGGCACAGCTGAAGAGGAAAAGGGGTAAGAGGGTCACACATAGCCAGGAAGACTTCATCTCCTGTTTCACGTTGAAAACGCAATGCACCTGTTCCGCTCGAGCAAATGTGCCACTGCCTAAACCACCACTTTTGCTCTGCACAATCCTGAAGGCTGATGCAAAAATTATGACTTCTTCTGTTATTCAGCAACCTGAGCAAACACAATTTCCTTGAATAGACTTACTCGGAGCTTATTACACTGGTAAAGTTATCTCATACCCTAATGCACTGAGAGAGGTTACAGTTCTTTCTGTAAAGTGAAACAATGCATGTACAAACCGTACTGTGATAGTGAAGGCACATCCCCAATGTAGTGTGCAGGAAGTTTCCGTTCTCTCTGCACACTCTTAATGAATTTGCATGATATATGTGACGCATCACCTCTCTTTGTTGCAAAAGGGTATTTCTCTCAAAGGCGAAGCAGAGACCCTTACGGTGTTCTCATGTACATTTAGTAGGTGGCTGAGTCACACAATCTTGCTAAGGTAATTCCTAAGGGGTGATTGTAAAAATCATGGTTGTTGTGTAATGATGAGTTACTTTGTGACTGTAAATGTGCAGGTCGATAACAACTATATAGAGCAACACACATGAATTATCCACATCATACACTGTTTTTATTACAATTGAGGTCATTGTTAACAAGCAGGCAGAGAGAATAAAAAGAATCCATAGCGTATGTCATACAACAGCTCTATTGTTGAGATGTTTCGACTACTGATCAGAAGATCATGGGTTCACGTCCCAACACCACCAAGCTTCCACTGCTGGGCCCTTGACCCTTAACCTTTAAGTCACTCTGGATATGTGTGTCTGCCAAATGCCATAAATGGAAATTGAAACAACAAGGCAAAAGTCAGGTGTGATGCAACTTACAAGTAAACAAAGAGTTTTTTTTTTTTCCATTGAAACAAATGAAAATGCTGTGAAACATAAAAAGACAAACCTTTCCTGTCCCAGGTCTCTTTCTCTTTAGTAAATTGCCCTTATTGTTTTGTTTTGGTTTTTGTGTGTGCTTTTTTTTTGATGATTGCTTTACTTTTTATGGAAAAAAAAAACTTTGCTGTAGCAAAGAGCTACAAAATGCTAAATGCTTCAGCTATCCTGTAGACTTCGACATGTTAGACAGCATTTATGATAATTTGCGGTTTGAATGAGTAACGCATTTCCAATAAAATGCAAATGGGTGTAAAGTAAATATAAGAAATGGTATCCTGCTAAAGGATTTACACTTGAGTAAGAAGTAGGACATTTAAGGCAGCAGGTTTTATTTTATATATATATATATATATATATATATATATTAATTAATATTTTAATAATATTACAAAATACAACATATGTTTTATACAGCATCACCCACAAGAAAGTCTTAAAAGATCAATTTGTGTTAAGTTCGAGTCATTCTTTTTTTTTTTTATACAAAGGAAGCTTTTTTGAAATATTTATATAAAGCTTTATAGCTTACTGTTACATTACACATTTTGTCCATTATCATTCCTTATTATTATCACAATGACATTTTGACATTACTGGATTGTTTGAATGTAATGTTGAATGTTTGAGAGTGAACATTCAACAACATTACATTTCTTACACTTGCAACTTACTTGTTTTGCTTTTTCTAAATTACAAAAATTACAAATGTATTCGGGTTCAACGCTAAAGTGCACCTAAACCACAGTCACCTGAACAACCAAACCTGTGACAAACTGAACAATACTACAGAGTATAACTAAATAAATGAATCGAATCAACATTTTTATTTTCGAACCTCACCAAATGTACGTGTGCATGTGTGTATTTATTCCAAAAAAATGGCAATATAGTCACAAGGGCATGTGCCTTGCAAGCGTATTTGCTGCATATCTTGCACGTTGCTATTTTTTTTACATCCCTTGTGGTAAAGAGCTGGAAGATGATTCTTTTTTTCTGCTTACACAATGCACAAACGTTTGCAACATAAATACCTATTTCTCTACCAAGCTTTACAAATTAGCGTACAACAATTTTGCATGTTTGTAGAATTTGTTACAGTTTCATGCCAATGCAATGTTTTAAAACTCGCTAAAAGACGGACTAGTTTTTTATATAAACAGCTACAGGTTTGTTTTTTCAGACGTCACTCTAGTATCTCAACTGGCCCAATTTGGTGTAAAAATCACTCTGTTTGAAAAACCTATATTTTATAGAATATTAAAATATATAATATATAATATTTTTAGGAATCATATAAATGGAACACAAGGCCATTAAACATCAAAGTGTAAATGGGCAAAATTAGAAAGATTTTTTTTTATTTCTTCGTTTGTGTGTATGTATTTTTTGTGTGTATGTTTTTTTTTTTTAATTATTATTAAGAATGACCCCATCCACTATGTCCCCGTAAACAATAAAAATCCCTCATATGTAGAAATGCCAAAAATGTTTAATGTCTGGTTAACCACTACATGACTCAAAAACATTCGGCCAAATATCTTGCTTATTTTCGTTTGCATACGCCTGCAATAATTTCTAACAAATAAGAGTTTTTGTTTTATTAAACGCACATACAAAGTCCAAATCGTACTATTTTTTAAAAGATGTTTTTGAAATTTTGCAGAAAAAGCACTCCTGAGACCTCTTGTGCCAACATTTTCTCTTTTACTTCCACTGCTGTGAAGTCTGTAGGTAAAAACTAGAAACTGTATGCAAAGGTAAAATCATGATTAAGAGAAGTAAAGTTCAACATACATCTGGATTCGTTAACTGCTCATTAACTGTTTGAAACTCATCAACACTGAATAAAATGACACTGACTTTTCTTTCTGCAAAAAGCTGTCCAGTTTTCACATAGTTCTAGAAAATCAAATGGAAAAAGCGTAACTTTATCTACATGTTTAATTCTTGCTAATTTCTTGTTTCGTTCTGCTCATTTTCATTAAAAGCTTCACATTGTGTCATTTTGATATATCTTGACCCTTTTTATGGACAGATGTGCAGTAGCCTATGTTCAGCCTCTACAACCCTGACAGGCACTTACTAAAGACTCTTTATATACATAGTACATTGTACGTAGTTCACAAAAGTACATTGTGCAACCTAGAATTTGCACATGCGATAAACTAAATGGTTTCCTGTTTGTTCTTGTATTTACATCTTTTTAGAAAGCATTATCCAAATTATTATCTAAATAATGTGTTTGTTTACCTCAATATTTTCATTGCCTCTCAATTATCTCTAATGCGCTCAACTCTATTAGAAAAAAAAAAGTAAAAGTATTTTAATTTATGAAAGTAAACTCTATGGCCCCCTTTTTGCTTGTGCATGTTGTACTATGGAATGACCGAATACAATCCAATCGCCATGAAGTACAAGAAATATAATTTGTTATTGTATAATAGTATAATAATAATAATTAGGTATACTAAGTATAATAATAATGTGGTAATACACGTTTATTATACTTCACATTTATTATACTGATTTATTTGAAGCATTACAGATATTATCACCAAATACCCCGTAGAGTTGAATAGATTAGGCTTGTTTGTTTGTTTTTTTCTTACAAAAGTACTGTTCTACTTTTAAGGTTAATGTTGTTAGTTAATAGTTAGAATACTATTTCACTGATGGCTGTAAAGACTTACTAATACACTGATAAGATCTATAGAAGGAGAGCGTAAGAAACATATGAAATCTAGGTCATGTGCAAGGCTGAAGCTGTGGAATCAATGAGATTATTCAAATCGAACAAAAACCATGTGTGCTGAGCATTGTGCAGAATTGCCAAAATCCACTATTGGATGAAACCGCTCATATTTCAAGGAAATGACAGTTGACGTTTCAGAGAACGAACGTAAATTATCGATCGTCAGTGGAGGTTCTGTCGCTTCCAGCTCACGTGTGTGGGAGGTCTTTCAGCTGAGACTTCACATCACATTTCCTGTTTTCACTGTTAACGTCTTGATCGAGCTGCAGATTGCACAGTGCAAGTTTGCACAACTTGCAGCACTGATCTTTATGATAGAAGTGTGTATGCTTAAAGAGACACACTTAGCCTTTATTATGAATGAGACTAGAAATAGAACAAGTGCTTTGCGGTTTGTTAAAATCCGATTTGGTTTCTACTAAATAAAGATCTGGTTTCAGACCCCCGTGTGTAACGACACCCTCTCAGTTATTTTCCTGTTTTAACCGCATGTGGGTCTCTACTTCCTTTTAGTAGAATTGGTTTGTCAAAATGGGGTTTAAACAGATACCATCAAAATAGTATTTTACATTGTTAAATTTACACGTAATCCTTACTCTTTTCTCATCATCTTTATCTCTCCTGCATTTATTTTCTCTTATTTATGCTGCACAGTTTGTTTTCATCTGCTTTCTCTTATGCTTTATAGACACAAGGAAACATTTAAACATTTCTGTCATTTACGTTGGACATTTATTACAATTATTTTTTATACATAATATTGATTAATTATTTACTTTGAATACACTTAGATGTATTGAATTTGGTTCTTGTTTAAGGATTTATTATATATAAAAGTGTGTATATACAGTGGGGCAAAAAAGTATTTAGTCAGCCACCAATTGTGCAATTTCTCCCACTTAAAAAGATGAGAGGCCTGTCATTTTCATCATAGGTACACTTCAACTATGAGAGACAAAATTAGAAAGAAAAAAAAATCCAGAAAATCACATTGTCTGATTTTTAAAGAATTTATTTGCAAATTATGGTGGAAAATAAGTAATTGGTCAATAACAAAAGTTCATTTCAATACTTTGTTATATACCCTTTGTTGGCAATGACAGAGATCAAACGTTTTCTGTAAGTCTCCACAAGGTTTTTACACACTGTTGCTGGTAGTTTGGCCCATTCCTCCATGCAGATCTCCTCTAGAGCAGTTATGTTTTGGGGCTGTCGCTGGGCAACACGGATTTTCAACTCCCTCCGAAGATTTCCTATGGGTTTGAGATCTGTAGACTGGCTAGGCCACTCCAGGACCTTGAAATGCTTCTTACGAAGCCACTCTTTCGTTGCCCGGGCGGTGTGTTTGGGATCATTGTCATGCTGAAAGACCCAGCCACGTTTCATCTTCAATGCCCTTGCTGATGGAAGGAGGTTTTCACTCAAAATCTCACGATACATGGCCCCATTCATTCTTTCCTTTACACGGATCAGTCGTCCTGGTCCCTTTGCAGAAAAACAGCCCCAAAGCATTATGTTTCCACCCCCATGCTTTACAGTAGGTATAATGTTCTTTGGATGCAACTCAGCATTCTTTCTCCTCCAAACATGGCAAGTTGAGTTTTTACCAAAAAGTTCTATTTTGGTTTTATCTGACCATATAACATTCTCCCAATCCTCTTCTGGATTATCCAAATGCTATCTAGCAAACTTCAGATGGGCCCAGTCAATTACTAGCTTAAGCAGGGGGACATGTCTGGCACTGCAGGATTTGAGTCCCCGTAGTGTGTTACTGATGGTAGGCTTTGTTACTTTGGTCCCAGCTCTCTGCAGGTCATTAACTAGGCCCCCCCGTGTGGTTCTGGGATTTTTGCTCACCATTCTTGTGATCATTTTGTCCCCACGAGGTGAGATCTTGCGTGGAGCCCCAGATCCAGGGAGATTATCAGTGGTCTTGTATGTCTTCCATTTTCTAATAATTGCTCCCACAGTTGATTTATTCACACCAAGCTGCTTACCTATTGCAGATTCAGTCTTCCCAGCCTGGTGCAGGTTTACAATTTGTTTCTGGTGTCCTTTGACAGCTCTTTGTTCTTGGCCATAGTGGAGTTTGGAGTCTGACTGTTTGAGGTTGTGGACAGGTGTCTTTTATACTGATAACGAGTTCAGACAGGTGCCATTAATACAGGTAACAAGTGGAGGACAGAGGAGCCTCTTAAAGAAGAAGTTACAGGTCTGTGAGAGCCAGAAATCTTGCTTTTTTGTAAGTGACCAAATACTTATTTTCCACCATAATTTGCAAATAAATTCTTTACAAATCAGACAGTGTGATTTTCTGGATTTTTTTTCTCATTTTGTCTCTCATAGTTGAAGTGTACCTATGATGAAAATTACAGGCCTCTCTCATCTTTTTATGTGGGAGAACTTGAATTTCTGCTTTTATCATGGTCATTTGTGTGTGTGTGTGTGTGTGTGTGTGTGTGTGTGTGTGTGTGTGTGTGAATTATGTGCATTTGGGTGACATTTCTACTAATAAGAAAGCCATTTGGTGTTAATTCCTTGTTCCATTTTTGTTGGATTACTGCAAAAATCATTTTTAGAGTATTAGGAAATTTTCTCTTTCTCATTTGGTATGCAACTATGGCAGTATGCTACTTTGATTACAGACACTTATAAGATAGGGCATTCATTTAGAGTGGTGATTACACTGACCATAACTGCCTGTGCATTCAAGGGCTAGAATGCACACTATCCAGCCAATCAGAATCAAGTATTGAGCATGACCGTTGTATAAAGGTTAAATTTTTTAATGATTTATATTGAATTGTTTATATGTTTTTAGCCTATATGTTATCACAATTATTAAAAAACTACACTTTATTATGTCACAAGGCTTTGTTTTAGTGTCACAGCTTTTGTCACCATGCAAGCCATTTCTTGAAACAATTTCTTGCACTACATAAAAAAAAAAAAAATATATATATATATATATATATAAACCAATCAAGCATAACTTTATGGCCACGGATCAGGCATAACATTATTACATCATTATTGATTACCTGCCTAATATTGTGTTGGTCCACCTTTTTCTGCCTATGACCCTGTCGCCGGTTTACCACTGTTCCTTCCTTGGACCACAATTCAACCAATATTAGGCATTTTACATTATTAAATGTCATTTTCTAACTTCTAGCTAGTTCTTTGCAAAAATAAGGTCATATAGTGAAAATTTATATATATAAAAGCTTATTAAAAAGTCAGCCTGATTATGGATGATTTGTGCAAATGCATGATGTTGGTCACCACGAGTTTCATTATCATTACCCATAGGAAGTTCAGGTTAAAGCCCATTCATCAGCCACATCATTCATGCTGCTCATCTTATTGGTCTCTAAGCAAATCTCTGAGTGTTTAAAAGCCTTTAAAAATCAATCGGGAAATTCTCTTACGTTTTTCATTTAAAGAACTATTTATTTTATCCCTTCTTTGTGTCTTTTGCAAAAAAAAATAAACAAAACATAGCACTCCAGGTTGTTGTTTGCAAAAAACTGAGCACTCCAGGTCCAAGCTGTAGTTATCTAGAACTGCTTTATTGATTGAAACCAGCAGTGTCTACGGAACCATTGTTCCCAGGACAGGCTGTGTAAGATAGCATATTATCCACTTGGTGGCGAACTAAACCAAGTTTGCATTACACCTTGTGTCTTTTCCTGGGATGGGGCCCTGTTTTGCTGACTTCTTAAAAAGCTTTTATGAATGTTAATTTCACTGTATGACATTTTATTTTTTTTTTGCAAAGAACTAGTTAGAAGCTAAAAAAAGGACATGATAAATAATGTAAAACACATGCCTAATGTCAGTTCAAATAATAAACTAGATCTTTAGTGTTTTTTTATATAACTGGTAGTGTAATACTTGTAATGCTTGTAGCTGTCTTTCTTATGGTGTAGTATGTGCTCGCACACATTATGACATTATAACGTTATGACTTTATGAGTTTGACAAGGGCTAAATTCTGATGGCTAGATGACTGAGTCAGAGCATCTTTGAAACTGCAGCACAAATTGTTGAAGAAGTTAATGCAGTTGCTGCTTGATGGGTCAGCAAAAGGGAGACCAACACAATATTAGGCAGGTGGTCATAATGTTATGCCTGGTCGGTGCATATTACAGTAAATACCAATGTGTCCATTATGTACTGTTTGTACTTTTGTGTGCTCAAAAAAACAAAAAAACAAAGAGAAATGAGAAACATATGAGAAACATTCAATTCATTGTTTGAGTGCTTGATCTTACTAAATGGTTTAGTTAAATCTTCAGTTTGTACTTCTGGCACAGAGGCCTAAGACTTTTTTTTTTTACTTTTGGACTATATGATTCTCAATCCAATGTAGTTGATGTACTCTAGATGTTGTTGACAAAGTTCTTGCTGTTTTTGCTTCGGTTGCTGCCATGGTGAACTGGTCCATCACAAGCATTATTTTTTCATAATGGAAATGTGGAATGTTTTATTTCTCTGTAGCACCATTGAAAATCAGTCAATGCATGTGGGAGAAAAATGTACCTTCCTTTTTGGAAAAAAAAATTCTAGCATCTTTTATATTAATTGTGTAGAACTGTTTTGTTGAGCTGAGCAAAAATCGGTTTTCCTTTATGTTTTTATGTTTTGAGTCTCCTTGAAGAAGCTAGAAATGTACCAGGAATATGTACCTTATGACAGTGCTGTGGCTTACGGGAAGTGTGGGTCCTGGGTCTCTCGTGGTTTAACTGTGAAAATATACAATACAGTGAATGTAATAAATCTACACACCCTGTTAAAATAGCAGGTGTGTTTCTCAAAAAAATATATAACTATAATGATTATCAGCTCTTTTTCCACACTTTGATATAGCACACAAAATTCGAGAGAAAACACAAACAACCTGTAAAAAAAATGGTATTCTCACAATGATGCACAATGAATCACATATAAACTCATTTTTAACAGTAACTATCATATAGCTGTCATAAAGAAAGTTTATTTAATTAGCCTTCAATACCAATCAGCTTTTTGTGAGGGAGTTACTTCCTGTCTTCTTGGTTTTATGTGACTTATGGTCCACAAAGCTCTTAAAAAGCATGCTGTTTGTGAAATGTGAAACATTGGTGAAGTGTATGTATCAGAAGAGGTGTACATAAGAACTACAAATACATTAGAGGTACATGAAGACTATACAGGCCATCATCAAAAACAGGCCAGTGTACAAAGAATACTTGTGCTTGTAGTGTACTTGTCACTTCCTGCACACCATGACAATCTCTAATATTGTTCACATGTTTGTGTTGTAGGTAAGGGGGCAAGACAAAAGCCCATCGTCCAAAAATATAGGATATGGAAGGTTTTACTCATATATAAGCCCAAACTAAAATCTAAAATTATAAACAGTAAACAGACAGTAGGTAGGTCAGGCAAACAACTAAATTGGGCCAAACCAAAATGAGAAAGTGAAAACCAAAATGAGATCAAAACCAGGAAATCAAACATGAAATAAAGGCTTGTTACAAACAGGTGGCAAACACTGAACGGTACTTCGCAGAGAACAAACTGAAACATGTGGGTATTTAAACATGAGCTATTCTAAAGACTTAATTCCAAACAGACACAGACAATAAATACATATGAGATAAATAAGCACTAACAATACAGGGTTGGAGACATGGCACAAACACAAACAAAAGCACACATGGCTACGTAAAGACGGAATTCAAGTGTGCTGAACAGACCGTGAGCCGGTGCTCGGTGTGAGGAGGATAATCTCTGGCATGACTAAACTTGTCTGATGAGAGCAAGATCACATTTTTTGTGCATAATTAAAAAATATATATTTGGTCCAAAAACAAAATAGCTTCTCACTAAAAGAATACCATAGAAATGGTGAAGCATGGTGATGGCAGCAGCAAGTTATAGGCAAACTTCTTTTTATCAGGGGCTTTAATCAAGTTTAGTCAAGAGAATAATCTATTGCTCCAAATCCAGCAATCTAGCAATCTATTTTGTAACTAAACCTGCAGGCTTCTGTTAGATAGCTGATGATGATTTCCACCATGACTCAAAGCACAAATCAACAAAACAATACAGAACAGGAATATCAATGTTTATGGGATAACTCAGCTAGGGTCCAGATCTAAATGTGAAACCTGCTGATTTGAAGAAGGTGGTGCACAATGCAGGAAGCTTATTGCATATTGCATGCCATTGCGACGCCACATTGCCTATAATTATATATAATAATAATAATATACAATTGTGTCTGTGACAAATAAATGAATCCAAATAAAATAATTTGCCACAAATGGTAAATGTATATATATAATTGGTATATATTTCAATATATAGCAATACAAAAGGAAATAACAGGACATGTTGCCTGAAGCACAGAGGCCTTACATTAGGGGTGAAGAAGAGGATAAGCTCATCAGAACGTCTTTTGTACTCTATTATACTCAATGTAATTCAATGCATATATTATATATAATACTGTGAATACATCAAAATTAAGTCTACATAAGATACATAAAAAGTATCTTCTAGCTTTGATGTGATACAACAAGCAATGAAATTTAAGTCAAAGGAAACAAAATCATTCGAGAAAAGAAAAAGGAACAATGTGCAATGTTTCTTTCTGCATTGCTATATTTCATTTCAGATCCCTCTAAAGCTGATTAAGATGACATCAGGTCTTGAGCATGTGTGTGGGTGTCTGAAGAAATACTTCTGATTCTTCTTCCATTTCAGGACCCCCCTTCTTAATCAATTAAACCATTTAAACACTTATTATACTTATTCAAATATTTATTTTTATATTTTGCTCAGTAGTATTAATTCCAATATGTGGCTCTAAAACCCTTTTTTTTTTTGCTTTTATAAAAGTAGCTATAAATGATGTATTCAATGAATGACACTATTCAACATGATTCACCATAAACATCACCAATGATAGACTCTCACTAGACTTGCTGTGGGAGAGTGTGTGAGGAAGGGGATTTCCCCCCATTTCTAATAACAACTCATACAGTAGCTAATTATAGCCAGTTACATATTGCATATCTTTATCTTGCATTTCAAAGGAAAATTAACAAAAACATTAGTTTGCGTGTGTAACCATAGAAGCAAATGAAGGTTTTATTGGACGTTACTGCTTGATAATAGAATATAAGTATTGTTTTAGAACCTAAAAAAAAAAAATGCTTAAAATGTTGTGATGTGTGTAGGCTCATTGGTCCGCAAAGTACAAGTGTTCTCGGTTCTCACGCCCACATAAGTGCGAGATACTCACTCATAGCCATGAAATTGTCTCGTAATTCCATTGTCTGCTTACTTAGCTCCCGTTATCACCCGTGCCAAGGCTCTCAAACACAGGAGAGATTATGATATAAAGTCAAAGGTTATATGTGCCTATTGAAGCATATTCACCACTGGTTTTGGGTCCCATAGGGGAAGATGAACGGTGTTATAGCTGTTACAGATATGATGCCACCACCTTTAGAATATTCCTAATCATTCTTTTTTTTTGTTTGTTTTCCTCCTTTCAGTTCCTTTTTTTGTTATGAATAGTGGTCTGTTCTACAAGCTGGTCTTGATTTTGGTACCAGTCCATAGACAATAACTCGAATCAATTCAAAAGGTGCATTGTTCTTTTCTTTGAACGGCAATTAATCAGCGAGGTTTGTCAGCTTGGCAGTTATTTCTAGCCATTTTGGGATTTTGTTTCCACTCTGTGTGTGTTGCATTCATTCCAGCTCGCCACACAGGACAGCGACAGAGATCCAAACTTCTCAGCACATGGTCTGCACACTCTCTCCATCATCTAATTAAAAATCCTTCGCTTCTTTCCAACATTAGATAAAAGCGGGCACTAAGACAAATCAAGCACAGGCTGGACAAATTCTCCAGTTTACAATATTTCATAGGTCAAATCGTAATAGAATAAAATCAAATATTGGCATGTGATCAGTTTTTTGCTTAATTATAGAGTGAAACTGTTTCCAACAAAGCAGTGCATTTTTCAACCTTGCCAACACATTGTTTAATTACAGGCCACTGCAGAAAATAACCTTATATTATATGTAAAAGTAAAAAATGGCCTTTCAAAGATGTTTGACATCTGGGCACATGTTCTAGCATATGGCCCTCATACAAAACCACACCGAAAATTTATGAAGTTCTACTACAGGTTCTTAAAGTGTTTTATAATGATTGTCAGGATTCCAGCATTTAATTTCTCAACAATTGTGCTTTGTGCAAAATTGGCACTAAAATACATTACCCATCACATGACTGTCACATACTGGAACATACTATGGCATTATTACTCAGCCCGTGCATACTTCAACCTTGTTCTTAGTCTGCATGTTCTTTGTGTGGTGTTCATGGTTTTTGTTTAGATACTGATTCTGCACTTTCATTAATACATTTTGCACTTACAGTACAGGATGATTTGATATAGTTTTTGTTATCACTCATATTATAGCAGCTATAAAGATGTATCCCCTTGCCAGCCTCATGTATTTTTCTTTCTTATTTTTTTATTTTTCTAAATACTGGTCAAGCGTGCAGCAAGCCACCAATTAGGGTAGAGCATGCGTTCTGTTTTGAACTTGATTACCACTTGGTGGTATCTACAGTCCAGTTCAGTGTCAGTTCAACAGCTAGCAGAACATTTTGAGAGGAATAAATGATGGGAGAAACTCCTGACTCTAACTTGCCACAACACCCATGGCCATATTTGCAAAATGTTTTCGAAGTTTTTGAAAAGAAGGTTTTGGGCTCATGATCATTTTTATAGCTATAAATCAGTGTTTGACTCATGAATATCATTCTATTAATAGATTGGTGTACTGAGAGTAACATCAGAGTCTTTTCACAAAAACTAAGTTGATTAAGCAAAGAGTATTGTGAAAAAAATGATAATAGGAACATTATAGCCGTAATAAACCATAGTACTTTGGATACTTAAGTACATTTGGAAGTCAAATACCTTCGAACTTTTACTTAAGTGAAAGTTTAAAGGGAGCACTTTTACTTTTACTGGAGTCATATTTTGCAGAGTGTGTCTCTACTTGAATTTAACTGCATGGTTTGTGTTCCTCGTCCACCACTGTATGATAATACGTGGTTAAATTGAACGCTCTGCCAATAGAAGAAATCTATTTCAAGCATAAAATGAGAAAAAAATTATTAGAAATAGATTGAATCTTATATTTGGGTTATTAATTCCTTATAGTATAAAATATATTTGACAGTTGTTATTGAATTGAAAATAATTCCATTTGCTAAGATCTTATTTTTATGCAGTAGAAAATATCTCACCATTTTTAAGATTTAATTTAACAAGTTGGTAAATATTAATCTGATTATGTATTCCTTTATACATCGAATTAAAGAAATAAAAATGTACAGTGTGCTGGAATGAGTGCTTTGATATAAACTGGTGATTTGCGTCTGATTGATCCTTCAGAACGATGAGATTTGGGAATTTTACAGTGTTGAGGTCTCGGAAATCCATATATTTTCTATAACATAGGGTCTTGGGAAAACTTGAGTTTATACTTTAAAACTCAGGGCAAAGAGAGAAAGACATGCAGTGAGACACAGAGAGGGCAGGCCATTTTCATATCCTGTAAATAGGACCAAACCATCTGCAGACACACTACAGGCAATTTGGAAATCAAGCTACATTGTATGTCTTTGGACTAGTGGAGGAAACTGGAACACTCCGGGTGCACATGCACACAGGTCAGAGGCAGGTTTCAAATCCCTAACCTCAGAAGTGGGAGGCAAATGTGTTAACCACTGAGCCACAACACCCTGTGTATAAGCAATCATACGTTGCTTTGTTGCAGACGCAGTATATTTCTGTTATTGGTCGAAATCATTCTATTTTAAATAATCAACACAATATCCATATAACTGTCACATTATTACAGGGTTTTTGCACAGATTTGGGGGGAATTTTTTTTTCAAATCTAGTATGACAATTCAGGACATTTTAGAGTAAAGGATGTGATCCAAGAAACTTACCTTAATTTCTTTACCTTTTGATTCTCAATGCATGTTACATTTCATGGTACAGATAATGATTTTTTTTTCTGAAAATAGAATATCTAAAAAAAATATATGTTGTAAAGTTCTTCAGAAGGAAAGTAAAAGCCTACGGTGGCCGAAAAGTGCAAAACACATTAACAAATCCGAAAACAAAATAACAAATCCGAAAACAAATTAACAAATCCGAAAACAAATTAACAAATGCAAAAACAAATTAACAAATCCGAAAACACATTAACAAATCCGAAAACACATTAACAAATCCGAAAACCCAACAAGTCAGACAAACCGGAAAAGGTAGGTATAGTTTTGAATGGAAACTTACCGATCATTGGACAAGACACCTGTCATTCAAGATTTACAGGAAATACAACAGTCTTTTTTTTCTTTTTATTTATTTGTTTGTTTGTTTGTTTATGTTTTTATTAAGCAATTAGCCATATACAAACAACGTGGCAGTAACAAGTACATTTTACATTACAATACATAGAACAGGTGCATGAAAATACAAATATATACACATACATTTAGGGGAAAGAGGAAAAAAATAGATAAATAAATACAATTTATAGTAATAATAATAATAATAATAATAATAATAATAATAAAAGTAAAAAAAGTTAAAAAATAAACCGGGCTATTAAATTTTCCTATCAGAAGAATATTATTAACAAGAAAGTTGCTATTGTTCATTACAAGTCCAAAGATAATGTCATTCACAGTGAAAGTTCTTAGATGGGGAACCTTTGGGTACAGCCAGTTATGGATATCAGACCATAAAGCGTCTGAAGTAACAGTCTGCGGCAGGAGAAAGTTGGAACGTATGAGTAAAAGTGTAGAAACTAATCTTTATGTCATGATATACTGCAGCATCTCCAACATCACTGCATATGAATGTCCTTCCTCAAAGTAGCTTTGAGTTAATTCCAGTTTCTCCTTGCTTGCTAATGTTACTTCTGTTATTTTCTTATAATTAAAGGTGCACTAACCGAAATAAAAAAATAGTTTAAAGTAAACGGAGAACTTTACACATGTACAAGAAACAAAGTTATACGATTTCATACTTCCTGTATATCTTGAATGAAAGGTGTCTCGTCCAATGATCAGTAAGTGTTCCATTCACAAACTATACCTACCTTTTCCAGGTTGTCTGACTTGTCTCATTGTGTTTTCGGATTTGTTAATGTGTTTTCGGATTTGTTATTTTGTTTTTAAATATGGTCATTTGTTTTCAGATTTGTTAGTGTTTTCTAATTTGTTCATTTGTTTTCGGATTTGTAATGTGTTTGCGGATTTGTTATTGTATTTTTGGATTTGTTCATTTGTCTTCGGATTTGTTATTTTGTTTTTGCATTTGTTATTTTGTTTTCGGATTTGTTCATGTGTTTTGCTTTAATTTGAATCTTGATTTGTAGATTACAAATTATTTCGAAAAATGTGAGCAGGACTGAATTAGGTGATAGACGTGTCCAATGTGCTGACTGACATGCGGCTCTTGCTAACTAACCCTGACACCTCCTAGTGTCGGGGTCAAAGGTGAACAGCTGTCACACATGCTCAGGTGACTGATGTCTCAGTGTGAAAGTGCTGTTCTTAAGATCAAGAGTGGACCACAGAGCCTAAAACAAGAAGATTTGTTTTAAGGTTTTCAGAACAGAACAGCAAGAATATATGGATGTCATGTGACCATATTCAGTAGCCATCATTCGTAATCAAAATTCTCCATTAATATGTGTACATTGGTGACAGTGATGTCCCCTGTAAGTAAATCATCAGATTTAGCTTACATAGTCTCTCAATCCGACCTGCACACGCCATCCGTCCTGAAAATAGCGTAAAGGGAAGGATGTGAGCCAAGATGGCTATCAGGGTGAAGGGGAGTGGAATGCACTTTCACCCTTGACCTTAGAGGTTACTGTGATCCTATATGACCCCCACAGAGAGAGAAAGGGAGATAAGGAGACAGGGAGCAAGATTGTCTCTAGAGTAGAAGAATGAGAGATTGAAAATAAGACATGGAGTTGTTGCAGTCTGTTGGAAAGAGATAGAGATAATTAATATACATTTGTTCCACTGACAACATGTGCAGGTTTTTCTATTTAAAAAAAGTAAAATGGAAAGAGTGTATGAAATGTTTTAACATTTTGTCTTAACCTTCAAATCTTTAGTTGTATAAATGAAATACTCGAAAGTCGCTCTGGATAAGTGATTGTAAATGTATTTGTATAAAATCTATCTGTACATTTTTTTTCTCTGCCATGTGTTTGCATCTTAGCTAAAAACACAGAGTAAGACAATCCCAAAAAGAAAAACGAATATAAAAAAGAATGCTACAGAGTCAAACACATTCGGGGTAATAATGCAAATTCAACATTGAGGGAAAAAAAAAAAGAATAAATAAACAAGTAAATGTCTTAAATCAGGATCTATTGAATGCATCATTGAATGTTTCTCATGTAAAAAATTATTATACAGTAAATATAATACATTTAATCCTTTTCCAGACACATTTACTATTCTATTCACAGATAAATTAGCTTCCTCAAAGAAAATAAATAAACACTTGAAAGAAGGTAAATTAACTGCTTTTTGAATAAGATAAAAAGGTAAAAACGTGTAAACGTATGCAAAAATATGCTTTTTTTTCATCTTATAGTGTTATACATGCTGTTATTCTGACTGCTGTTTGTTGTCAGCTTCTACGTATCACCACTGGACTTCTTTTATGCCTAAATGTAAGGCATAATATCAGTTTTGTGTTAGATGCAATGAAATTTCCCACCAAGGATATCCACGGCCAATTGCAGCAGCTTGTGAACATTACGTATTTTTTTGTCCCCTAAATCAGTAAATTTTTTTACAATGACTTTCTACACTGCTTGTATTTAATATTGAGTTTCAGTGATCCATATTAGATTATCTATAAATGACACATTTACACACATCTCTATGTGTTGTTAGAGTTTTATAGATTTTTGTCAATGAATTTAAAAAGTCACATTCTGCTGATTGTTATAAACAGCCATTGATTTATAGATGAATTCAGATGCAATGTGTTCTAAAGCTTCCAAAATAATTGTTAACACTAGTAACACTAATAAGCAACATCATGCATAAGTGAACACTAGTATTTAGTGACCTTTTTCAGCAGGTTTGTATTGATGGTTGACCTTTGCTTTATGGTTCACCAGTCTATTTTGTGCAAAAAGGAGAAGTGCTTTAATCCAAAAGAGGGATTTTGATGCTCCTTTAATCCTCTTCTAGAGCCCAAAAAAAACAGACAAAAGGGGGAAAGTAATCAATGACATTGGTTGAAATTGTCTTCAGGCTTAGCATTTCTCACTGTGGGTTGTTCTTATAAAGAAATTCCAACATCAACATTTATTTTAACATACTGGAAATTATCTGGGAATAAATCATGGTTATGAACCAAAACCTACGTTCTTTAGAAGAAAAGATCAATAAAAATAAAAAAAAAAATATAAAAAATTAAAGAAAGCATCAAGATTAAAGGCATCTGTAATTTACTCTTACTCTTTACTCATCTAATTTACAAAACATATGTATACATGAATTAGACAGAAGGGATGGATATGGATATGACAGATATTGACATATTTAAAGTGTGTGATTGTCACTAAAGTGTCATTTTTAAATCTGTACTTGGAATCATACAAGGAGTCTCGATCACATGCTTTTTTTGCATATGAATACTGATGGGTATGAATGTATCCAGTCAGTATGGGACAAGCATCTTAGAGTCTTGCATAGAGTAGGGGAACACAAAGAGAACTTTAGAGAAACTCCCTCAAAGACATTCCTCTAATCCCTTTCATCAGAGACACAAGAAGAGAGGGTAAAGCGTTGTGAGAAATTCTTTATGAGAGGGCTTTTAATTTTATTTCTCAGCATCTAATATAAAAATAATTAATAAAAAAACAGCATTTTTTCAGGTTCCCTTTATTGAATACTAGCAATGTACTTCTGGAAGGAAGCAAAAGGGCCATAAAATGGAAAATATCGAGCACTGAATATTAAATACTAATCTTTGACACAAATTTTGTTAAGTTGTTTAACAAAGTTAAAGTGATTTTGTTAAACATAAAATTGAATAACAAATCCATTTGTCTTGCATCTTGGTAGATGGTACACTCCTGGTGAAACAAAAAAAGGAGGGGGCCAAGTCCAAAATGGAAAAATATTATGTTTTAATGGTCTTAACAACAATACATTCATCAATAAAAAAAAATAAAACAAATGTACTCGAGATATCATTTGACCAGCATTTGCCTGTTTACTTTTGCTGCAGTGAAACATTGGGAGAAAAATCTAGAAATGTGAAAATTTGTATAGTCTTTTTGTATGCAGAGTTAAAATTAGAATAATAAGGATAATAATTCAAACGCTTGATGTGATATTCAATATATATCTGGGTTCACAAGATTTCTTAACTACTCATCAATTGTTTGAAGCTCATCAACAATAAGAGGAACATATTTGACTTTTCTTTGTGTAATAAGGGGTTCGCAATTTTACACACAAGGTTTAAACATTTAAAGAAATCAAATGGTAAAACTATCCCATAATTAGATTTATTTATTAGTTTTTTTTTTTTTTTTTTATTTCCTGCATTATAATTTGTTCTTAAAATCAATAAAAGCTTAATTTTTTTGCCACTTTGTGCTTGGCCCTTTGTTTTTTTTGTTTGTTTGTTTTTTGGCCCACAAATGTACAGTTGTAGCCATCTTCCAAATCTACTATCTTAAAAAGAAAACACAATTATATGAGTAAGATGAGGAGATGTATCGCCCAGTTGAGCCTAAAACCATCTCCCTATGCTATTATTGTCTTTATTTGAGCATAGGTCTATAATAAGTAAAGACGGTTAAATAATATTTTATCGACGTAAAAGTGACCTCTACTTGACCCAGACTAAATCATGATGCCTCAGAGCCAGGATGAATCTGGTGACTAGGCGCTGTGACTATAAATTAAGCAGGCAGTTATTGATCATGGCATTTTCCCCTTCGTTCAACAAGGTCTTGGTGGATGTGTAAAAAGAATGCATGGACAGGAAAGACAACCTCTCCAGTGGTCAGCGTTTTAATGCGACAGCATGGGGAGATGTCTGAGCTTACAGGCCAAAAGGTCTCCAGTGACACCCCCCACCAACTGATCGCTGACACCTCGGAGAGCCTTGTCTGAACACATTAACTTTAAATCTAGGTCTAGCTGCACTGATGTGTACCTCAGCATGCTTTCGCCTCCTCTCAGTGTCCGAAAATAGCTCTTGGAAAGATCCAAAAATAGACTGTAAACAATATGTTATTCAGTGCATCTTTATAGGGCTTTAAAAAAAAAAAAAACAGGAAGTTCCACAAAAGGAATAAGTTGTTTGTGTAATAACTTAAATGACAGGTATGTTTATTGGAACAAACTCAACAAAATTAGCATCTTGCATCGTTTATAACATAAATTAAATTCCAAGACATTCAATAGTCAGTGTAAATATTGAAATAAAACCAGAAGAGAATCTGCTTTACTTGCACACAGGCACAATTGCGTGTTGAAAATAGCATCTAAATAACAAATGTGCATAAAACAAACTGAAATGATATTTTGACAGTCAGTTGTGTAACACATGAAGAAATAATAATTGTGTCTTAATATCTAAAAAACAATTAAACAAAGCATTTCTATTCCCACATAATACGAAGGACTTGCCTATAGATATAAAATGTGAATTATGGATGAATTATGTTTAAAAAGTCATCGGAAATAAAATACAATACAATCAGTCCTGATGTTTTATTGTTTTAAACAGGGAAATAAAATGCGAACATGGTATTTATTGCTCATAAAAAATGATTCATCTGATATATTTTTGTATTATGACTCGATACGTCTGCATACTGCATAACTGCTTTTACATCTGCATACTAATAGGCAGAAGACTGCAGAATCACAAGATTTAGAGATTTACAAATGCCAACAAATGGAATTTTGAATGCAATAAAGTCCAGGATGTGGTTGAGTACTTAAGAGATATTAAAATGTGGATATTAAATTTAAAAACATTAACAAATATTACAACCTTGAATAGCAGCAAAATGGCTTTGTCCATTTCTTATCTGGCAGTAAAATAAGAAAGCAAATGGCAGTAGAATACAATTGCCCATGCATTAGTGAAATGAACAACGCTCTCAGGTCATTACAGATGTTCAGAGTAAAGTCAGACAAACATAAGAGAATATATATTTACTTTGGTGTCAAAAACAGGGTTGTCATTTATTTGTTTTACATTATTTAAGGAGACTTAAAATGATCTCTTTAGAATGCAAAAAATAATTAATTAATAAAAAAAAAACACTAGTTGAATAGTAACAGAAACAAGTTTCTTTTTTTTTTTTTGGGGGGGGGGGGGTGTTTTTTACTCTGAATGAATGAAGTGGTACTATTACAGTAGATGGAGCAGAAGGGTTTTGTTTGCTTTTGTTGCATCTACTAATAGACACAAGCCCCTAATTTTATTTTATTAAGCTCTATAACAACCATAAGTCTGAATCAGATTAACACATATATGTAGATGATGATTTTTTTTTATTCTAGATTGTGTGTTTCTGACCTACTGTACAAGTAATCACCCCATGAACTAGTCCACATTTTCTATTTTGTTTTGGAATGATTTTAACTAATTATGTGTCTACCCAAAAGTTCCCCAATAATATAGAAATGGGGCAGTCATTATAGCTATCAAAATATTTGGAGATAAAAATGTAATTAGTGATTGCATGAGTATTTGAATAGGGTTGACTTGTGTGCATTTAAAGTGTCACATGATTTCAATATGAATACACCTGTTCCTGGAAATCCCTGGAGTTTATAAGAGAATGTGCTATACCTGAAGAAGCAGCATCAGGAATACCTGCAAAACAAGTCAACAAAAGTCTGGAAACATATCCGTTTGATTAAAAAAATAATAATTCCAAAGTTTGAACATCCCATGTAATACCACGTAGAAATAGAAACATACCACCATAAGAAGGTCATCCAATAAATATCAGCAACCAGATAAGGACAGCATTACTCAGAGATGCAAAAAAAGAGGCAAAGGGTAATGCTCCTCCCCATCTCTCTCTCTCTCTCCCCAAACACACACTTCAAAATTAGGATATATTCTGTGTAGATTTAATTTTTAATCCCAGGTTGCAACACTTCACAATGTAGAAAAGTATTATCTGCTGGTATTATTTTCCAGTTACTGATTATCCCAAACATCATTTGTCATGCAGTAATCTGGACACAGTGAAATGATATTCTTAAAATGTAATCCATTCTGACAGACTCCATGTTTAGAGAGTCCAGAAAGTCGCACCTTATTGTTCTTAAAAGTAGATTTTAAATAAAGATTTTTGAAGGAAATAGTTCAGGTGTTTGCTGTGGAGATGAAAAGACAAGTGGGATTTAATTTTTAACATTTATTTATATAAAAAAAGATAGACTGCTGCATGGTGTTTTCTCTGTCTACCGTAGTCAACTGTATACTTAATACAACTTTTTTGACCGCTTCTACTGCAATAACAACAAAAATAAACATAAAAAAAAATGAATAGCTCTTGACAAGGAGTTGACATCATAATCAGTGAATTAAACAAGAAGGAACCGTTTGCTACACCCAGCATTTTTATATTTACATGTTAAGCATTCCCAAGGGAAAATTATTGGCATTTTTGTCCATTCCCATCTTTCAGAGATCAGAGTTTATTGTCAGCTCTTGTACAACCCCCTGAAGCATGTGACAGTTAAGCGCTTTGCTTAAAGGCCCACTGGGATCAGTGGCAATTCTAGGAGCTTTAACCACCGAAGTTTTGGATAACTCATTCCCAGCCAAAATCCTGGCCTGTCATCTGATAAAACTTCAAATTGAAGGGTCTGTAAAAATCCCTCAGTTTGTATAATACATCAGACGAAATGTGAGGATGAGCTCTGCCTTTTGATTTGCCAAGACACCTTGGTCGGCTGCTCCCCTCAGGCTTCTTTAAACATGGGAAGCCTTTAGTCTGGTTGAAGTAGAAGTGCTTGTTGGTGACAAGCCTCTTCAAGCCGAGAAAGTCCTGTACTCGCTCCATCTCTCTCGCTGGGTCTGTAACAAGCCTCTCCCCGCTTACAAACAGCAAGCTCGAGAGCGGAAAGTACCGGAGCCAATTCTCCAGGTGCTTGGAGTAGATTCCAATGCGCACAGCGCTCCAAGATGTATCAATGAGGCCTGTGCTATAGTTTTTGAAGACCAAGTTCTGGAAAGAGGGAAGCCCTGGGTTTTTGGAGAGAGTCTGCGTGTAGTCAGAGACGGCCCGAGTGACCGGGTCCCGCACCACCACGATCAGTTTAGTGTTGCGGTTCATGGTGAAGATACGACCAGGGGCTTCTCGTGTCACGAAGTAGCTGGGGGTCTTCTCCATTGTAATCTGTCCCTCCAGTGTGCGGGGCATTAGATTTCTACAACATTGAAATTCAGAACAGAATCTGTTATTTATCAGTCTCAAACCAGAGGTGTGACAAAAAAATAAAAATAATTTACTGATATATGAAAATAAAAAGTTTTTGTTCAACACCCTGATTTTGATCCAAAAGATGATTGAAGGGTCTTAATTTGAAAAATAAGGTAAAAATTTTTCATAATCTTTTGACTATAAAAATAATAAATAACACAAACTCCCTTGCTTTGTTTATGATACGTTTTGGGGATAAAATTAATAAACATTAATGAATCTTAAATTACCCAGTTGCATATTGGCAATTCCTTAAAGATTTGTTTTTATTGCCTGATAAAACACACTACATGCAGTTTTTTTTATTTATTTTATTTTATTTTATTTTTTTCTAAAGGAGAATGACATAACTTAAAAATCAATGGATTGTTCCATTTGGTGTAATTTAAGCATATTTTAATTACCTAAAAAAAATTTCTGTTAATCCTATTTTAATACATATTTTATTTAAAAGAAATACAGTTCTAGAATAGGCAATTCGACCCTGTATTTATATTCATAACATTAATTTCTATGTGAATTTAATAATAAAATGTAAAAGTAAAATGTTTATTCTTTAACGTAAATTAAATTAATGCTCCATTTTACCGTTAAAAAGAAATTAAATGAAAAGTTTCTTTTGTTTTCCAATTTTCTATTCACTTTTATTATGAATTTCTGGTTTCATTGTTTTAGCGTTTATTGCTAATATAAACTGATATGCAAAAATATACAGGTAGACCCCAACTTACGACGTAGATAGGGTTGTAAGTCCATCAGGTCATAAGTCGAGAACAGTGATTACTCTACGATGCGTTCCGATGCAGAAATAAAGAGGCACTGTAAAAACATTTACATTTTTTTCACATATTACAAATTAGTTAAATAAAAATTTATATATATATATATATATATATATATATATATATATATATATATATGAATTTCTTTTTCGTCGGGGGGACAGTCATATCTGCGAAATGTGGTAAGTCAAGTGGTCGTAGGTCGGGGTCTGACTGTATGTGATTTCCAAAAAAAGCCACCTTATAAAAGCAATATTCAGTTCTTTGTATAAACTCCATTTGTCCACTTTTGCAGTTCCTCCTTATAAAAATATAATTTTTCCTAATAATACATATCTAATCTTTTTTCATTAAGACCACACACAGTTCTGCTTTGAATAACCAAAATCCTCAGTATTAAAAAAACATGGATATTTCCTTCATTAACATGCCAGTGTTGTGATATGAAGGTTGGTGAGAATGAGCAGCTACAAATGAAATGTCTGGGTGGTTTGAGGAGCAAACCTCGAAACCTCAAAAATCTGTTTGCAATAATATCCTGTGGGATTTCCTACAAAAGACTTCTGAAGGATCTTTCCAAGTTCCCATGTGTGTTAAATCGAGGCCAGTTGTGCTTTGTGTCTTATGATGATCCTGGCTGTTGTCAGAGGACTGGAAACTGTTCTCAGTGCCGAACAGAAACTTCTCCTCAGAGCCATTAAGCTCTCTTAAGTTCTACTAAAACCATGTAGTAGCACATACACATGTAGTATGACCTACATTATATGACTACTGTACTAGCTACCATGAAAATTTGTATATTACTTTTTTGCAGATAAACCCTATCTGCAACATTGAAACAATATATGGGAAGAAATGTTTTGTTCCTTTGTCACATGTCGAAGCATTACAGTGGCTTGTCAAGATACTCGAGTTGTTTTAAGTAATCTCCTCTTTCCCTTTTCTTTTTCTCTTTCCAGCTCTCTGATTAACCAGCGCATCATTGGCATATGGTTCATACAGAATAAGTCACTTTGAACATTCATTCAGCTTCAACGCATGTACAGTTAGCTCAGGTATCATAGACCATAGATCAGCATTAATGATATTACAGACCAAGTTAAAGCATCACT
Organism: Silurus glanis; assembly: GCA_014706435.1. Taxonomy (NCBI): domain Eukaryota; kingdom Metazoa; phylum Chordata; class Actinopteri; order Siluriformes; family Siluridae; genus Silurus; species Silurus glanis. The sequence goes on from JAAIIK010000020.1 coordinate 5,304,661, forward strand.
TTAGCTGGACGATTCTAGCCATTGGGCTGTTGGTTTATTCTGTTTATGTGCAGTTACCCAAATCTGTTGATTGTTTTAAAATATCTGTATGTGGAAGTGGACGTGGACTAAATAGATGTTTATTTTGAATGTGAATTAAAGGTGAATCCCACAACTATGGCCGCAAAAAACCTGGAGAACGACCACGGTTGTAAGATTATTATGGAAATACAACAAATAGCACAAGCAATAAATCTCTGTAAATATGACTGCTTAGCTTCTGCATTTTGTCAAACGTAACTCAAATTCATAACTACTTTACACTCAATGAGATTCCCTGATCAATTTTTTTGTCTAGCTTACTATGTAATGTAATTGAGTAAGCTAGCTAACTACCACAAATAACGTGGGAAAAAAGTAGCCGCTTATAGTCCGAAAAATACGGTAAATTCATGACAATTTGCCCTTTGTGAACAATATCCACCAATAGCAATTTTTTATTTGATTTTCTGAAGATCGAAAACACAAATCCGTAATAATGTTTTAATGTTATAACATGAGCATGGAGGTAAGCAGAAAGTTTAGTTAGTCTGCGAATTAATGACTTTCTGTTTTTGTTCTCTTCTCGAGTGCTAGCACTGTTTGGCTGGGTGTGCATACACATGTCTAAGTGTGTGTTTAATTCAGTGTAATCAAGCTAATGGAAGCCATAGTGGCGCTTGCCTTGTCTGCTGACATCGTGTTTACATTGGGCAGAGCGAATGTAATCAGCGAATAGTTCAGACGCTCTGCCAGCTCTGGAAAAGAGCCCACGCACTCACCCGTCCCACCTCTTCATCTTCAAAGTTAAAAAAAGATCAAAATCATCTGACGGTCTGGTCCACCTTTGTTAAATAACCTTTTATACGACACTAATTTCATTAGTCCTCTTACGTTGTAAGCATAGCTGTTGTTTATCGTGAAGCATCTCCAGCTGCTGGAGTGATAAGGTGGCTAGCAACTGTGCTGTTTGTTTTGATCACACCTAGTATAGCATTAGCGGTTAGTATGTGGGTCAATAATGCGATCCTTAGGGCAATGCTGCACAGATGTGTGTAGCAGCACGAAACCTGACTATCAGATAGCACTCTGTTTGCTAGCCAGTAGCCAAGTATGTGGCCTTGTAAAATCAATGTTGTGTTAATGAGTAGCAGACGATGAGTGGACAGTAGAGGACAAAATTAGCCTCTTATAATGCAATGCAGATCAACGGTTCTAGACTCCATGCTGGACAAACAACTGACGCCTTCAGAAGTTTGCAAGTTTGAATCCTGACATTGCCCAAATAGGCAGTCATAATATTAGTTCAATGGGAGCTCAGGGTTACCAATCACTAGGTTGGGGTTCAAGCCTCAGCACTCCCATGAAGCCTCTTCAACAAGACCCTTAACCCTCTCCTCCAGGGTGCCATATCATGGGTAACCCTGCATTCTGACCCCAACTTTCTAGCAAGCTGGGCTACGTGAAGAAAATAATTTCACCATGTTGTTAAGTATATGCCACAACTACAGCTTCTTCTATAATGCCAAAATCAGGCGTTTTCAAAGTAAGAAGGATTCCAGATATTTCCAAATTCTATGCCTTTTCATACTGTCCCATAATGTCATTTCCTGGAATAGCATTTCCCACAAAAATGGTACACATCCACACATGTAGGCAGCATTTTATTTAATGTCTGTCCACCCATTCTAGCCATAATGCCAAAAGGAATACCCAAAAGAGTCATAATCATTTGCTGACTGATTCTTTTATAGGAACTTCTTTAACTGGAACTTCTCATCAGATCCAGAATCAATGCTACTTCTGGCAAAACTTGCCTACTTATTATGACACAGGAACTGATCCAGACAACACACCCCTGAGTGTCTGATGCTTCCCCAAGAGGTCCTGTACCACATCTGTAAGTAATGGACTTCAGATAAAAAAAAAAACGGCTGGGAACAGAGAGGAAGAGGAAGGTGGCAGAGGACAAGCTTTAGATCTAGTGACTGAAATTTTGGAACTTTAGGAAACAGTAAAGTCCTAAAGTCGCAAACATTTATTAAATGATCTATTTGAAATAACTTTTTTCACATCTTCATTTGTAACTACAGTTTTATAAGAAACACACAGTGGGAATGGTGATTGGGCTGTATCACTTCTTAAAATGCATTGTATTAATTAGCCTTGGATTTTTGTGGATTGCTGCCTTACAAGTCCCTGTGCTACATGCTACAGCCAGTACTACTGTCAGTAATACTTTTATAGTAAATCAGTTTACACTTTTTGATTTAAGCAACTGCACTCTGGTAACAATTCTGAATAATTCATATCAAGACACTTTAGGTTATTTAATCTTTACATGAAACAAAAACACAAAGCTATAGTATAGTATAGTATAGTATAGTATAGTATAGTATAGTATAGTATAGAAGAATTAGAGCACTAAGGAAACATACCATGGCTTCCATGTCATTTGGGATATTGCTTACTAAGAAGGGTTCCTGTCATCAGAACCCTCTTAATTATCCACACTCTCCTTCATTATCTGTTGAGGAAAACCACCCAAAAGCCTTTAAAGCAGCTTGTGTAAACATGGTATCGGCCTAAGTGCACTGTAAATGTACTCTAGAGGACATAGGCTTGTCATTACAGAGGCAAATGGAAGCTTCTAGAGACTGCTAGATGCAATTAACAGTCAGCTGGAAATGCAACAAGCGACAGCTATAAAACTAAACAAACGTGGTGTGAGATAGAAGCTTTGTTTGTTGGCTTGTTGGCATTTAGTTATGAGCACACATGGTTTAAAAAAAAAAATATGTGTTTGGATCAATCTTGGAAAGCAGATGAAAGTGATTATAAGACTTTGATATAAACATGATATTACCGCTTAAATACAAGTCTTAGGGTCTGGGTCATCGTTTCAGGAAGACACTAATGGTATTGCATGTGTGTGTACTTTGCACTCCAGCAAATGCAAGCAGGGAGTTTAAAAAGGTGTACTTAATGTAATATATAATGGGTTTAGAGAACTTAAAATATACTACGACTGACACCACTGCATAACACAAGGACAAATTATAAACAATTTACTAAATGACAGCCGGTGTGTATTCTTTGTGTATGTTTGTGTGTCTCACTAATTACCTCCTGTCTTTGCTATCTTATGAGAAAATCAGCAGCTACCAGCTGCAGTGCTTCTCTAAAGCTTCTCTGATCTCCTCTGTGTTTAAGTGTGTGTGGCAGGGGGACAAAGGTTATCACTCAATTAGCATTTTTTTTTTTTTACTATAGGCCCAGATAACTTCACAAGACAGAGAAAAACTTACCACTTCCTCCTCCCCGAGTCGACTGCATGACATCATGCCATCTAAGACCAATCACTGCTAGCATGTTACATAATCGTGCTAACAGTCCTGCTTTGTTAATACCAAGCAAGGTTTTTTTTTTTTTAATCGTCCAAACAAGATAAACAGGAAGTTAACATCCGTATGAATCATTCCTACAAGCTAATTAGACAGTTAGGACGGATGCTCTGTCGCTCCTTCCTGGTTTTCATTTCCTCTGCTTTGCTCAAAGCTCCAAATTAGCTTCTTTTTAACAAACACTGGACATCTGATATATTACTGATTGAACAGATGTGCAGATTATATAATGTGTAAGGTATGAACATGTTACAGCATTACTGACAGAACTCATTAGCAATTTCATGGATTTCTAAGCCTCTGGGCTGGAATATATGAGTGAACGTACACCACACAGAATTCTTAGAATCCCTAGCTGACCCTGTGATGCCTTAATAAAAGCGGAACGGGACGGAGGGAAACCGCTTCTCTGGACCTGGTTTAACAGCCCACCCTAAGAGACTTCTCGTCCTTGAAAAACACCAGGCAGAAACATGTCTGGGTCCAGCTGTTGCGAAAAAAATGTGTTGTGCTGTGTGTATATGTGTGTCTGTGTGTGTGGGCGTGTAAGTGTGTATACACCGTAAATATAAGACAAAGCCACATGAGAGAGAAATAGTGTGTGTGTGTGTGTGTGTGTGTGTGTGTGTGTGTGTGTGTGTGAGAGAGAGAGAGAGAGAGAGAGAGCGAGGGAGCAGAGAATTAGCATGATTTCATGCTAATTTATAACAAATCTCACTTTGTTAAAAAAAAAAGAGAGAGAGACCTGATGAACTCTACTTAAGCTTAAAGAACAACTCCACCCTGAATGAAAACATTTTGGAATAAAAGTACAAATTTTTTAATTGTTTCTTTTTAACTTTTAATTATTTTTATTAGCTAATGAATGTACCAGTAGGACTGAGCCCTTGCATAATTCTACTTGTGATTCAGAGTGAACGATTTAGTCCTTTAGTCTGTTGTCCAGCTCTCTCACTTTATCATCTGTACTCTCTGCACACATCAGCTCCCAAACCTTTCACAACGTTCCTGCCAATCCTGCTGTCAACACCCGAGTGCCCATCATTTCACAGATCACTAACTAGATAAACAGAGTATCTGCTGGAACTCATCACGATTGCAATGTACGGTGAGATTACATTCTGGAACTTCTGTGTTAAAATTTTCTTCATGTGTATGAAGTTAAATGTTGCTGGGTAATGCAGAGGGAGAAAAATTAAAAGCTTTTTTCCTTTTTTTTTTTTTTTTTTTTCTTTTTCAGGGGGTAAATATCTCTTGCATCTATTATATCTTGCATTTGAAATCATTCAAGCTTCTCACATGAAAACAGCACCAATAAACAAATTAGCACCAGATTCACTAAGAAAATTGTACATTTCACAAGTAGGACACAGCAGTGTTGTAAACAGTGAATGGTGCAGTTATGGAACCGCATTCCAGAGTAATCAATATTTTAATATAATTTTGATATAAAAAAAACAAATATTACCAAATATTTTTTTATGAGGGAAATTTGCCCTTGACAGTTAATATTCCAAATAAAGTTGTGACCACATCATAAACTTAATTACAAGCGGAAAGCAAGCTAAGCACTTTTTTCTAAGACCTACAGTGCAGCACAGTTCACACAGGTGCATTCCAGAGAGAAAAGGGCCGTCTTAATGTCCTTTTCCTCTTTGCTCATGCGTTCTAACTATGGGACAATGAAAGAAACGATGAGATATGTGTGTGTGGGCTTGGCACATCACACTAAACTTGTCAATGGCTATTATCTATGCTCTAGTTACAGTTAGCAATTACAGATGGCCGCTTACAATTTTAGTCTTCGCTGGGCAGCATTTGATATGTATATTTGAAATATGAGCTTCAAATATATAATACAAATATATTATGGTCATAGTAGGAAAATGTCTTTTGGATTGCAGGAATACAGAAAAAATTATGATTCTACTGAGGTTTTTGGTCATGCCAGAGCTTGTTTGAGTCTAGAAATTGTCTGCAGCACAAAATAATATGCTTGTAAACAGCACAGTTGCTTCAAGAAAGAGTCAGAGAGGAAGTACAAAGATATAATCACATTAGCCATTTTGCTGCATGTTAAAAAAAATATATACCCTTTATTACTGGTGTTTAAGTTGAAAAATTAATTGTTGAATGTAAAAAGAAAGTGTCCATGTTGATGTTTTCCATCAGCCTCTTTACCCCAAAGTTCGTTTTAGAGTTTAAATCTATCCTTTAGTAGAATAAATAAATACTTTAACAACATTAATGAAATTATCTTTCGGTACAGTATCCTGTAGTTTATTTTGTTAATGTATTTTTAATTGTGCCCTACAATAGCTGCCACAATTGTTGCCATTAGGTTAGCTTTAATACTGTTTTTCTATTACAGTCACAGAAGACTAATCAACGATAAAGGACTCTGTGTTGAATGCACGTGAGTTGCACAGATTTCTTTAGCATTAGACCACCTGCGTCCAGATAACAGCGACCCCATTTTGACCTAATTCATGCTTGGACACATGAGCCGGTGTATCGTGTTTTTCCATTCCAATAGGTTTGTTAAGGATGTGTCTTATATTTTAATTGCACTGTTTGAAATACAGGACACTTACAATGCGTAAAATGTCTCAAGCATCAAGATGAGGCAAGATGAGGCAAGCACTATACAAGGATTGTAGTGTTTTATTTGTAAAATAAACGTTTGTGATGACAGCATACAGCAGGTTTACAACAGGTTATACAAGATCCGCCTTATATTACTTTATTATCGAAATATTTAAAAAATCCACTAGTTTAACAGTGACTGATTGTGCAAGTGTTGAATGAAATGTGCTCGGCTGGTGTATGAGTGTAATGGAGTCTGAAGGTTAGTATTGACAAGTCATCTGTCTCTAAAAATCTGATAGGGAGAGAGCACGAATGAAAATAATGGGTTTTTTCCATCCATAAACCTGATAAGTCGATGATGAATTTTATGTTAGTAAATGCCGTTGCTTTCCGCCGATCAATATTTTGCCATATTAGCGGAATCTACAGAGTTATACAAACTCCATACAAAATATGAACACAATTCAAATGCAGTCAAAACAGTCTGGATGGTGGAACCATAGGATGAATTAAATAGTGAAATGAGGCAGGTAGGTAACAAAGAATGCTTAAAAGTAATATATAAATTATTTGTAATATCTTTTGACCAAATTCTCATAGTGTCAGTACATGGTTTGTTAATACTGCTAAATCATTTTAGCCTTCATAAAAATATTTTTGAAGTATATCATTTTTCACAACCAAACCCAATCCAAGCTAAACCATTGTTAAGGCCTGATGCATTCTAATGGCTTTCAACAATCTATTTCATCAGCGGATTCATACATCACCGCTGACTTTATGTCAGTAAATATGTCGATACTTCACCCTGAATCGACATGCTTTTCTTTCTGGTGCTTACCCATGAAGAATATTCATCTCATGCTTGTATCAGCACTTACAACGTGTCAGTCACCTTGTGTATTGTAATGCGATGAGGCATCATTCAGTGTGAAGGGTAGTTAACTAATGATATGTCAGAACATCGATTCCTCGGTTTGACTGTTGGTTTTTTCACCCCTCTTGGAATCTATATTCATCAATCGCCATCGAACCGTGTCACCTTACCTAGCAGTTAATCTACAATCATGATCAGAAAATATTCATTTAACATTGATGGGTATCATGTACATATATGTAAAAAGCTGAACAATCATGAATTACTTTATGAGCGCTGCCTATGAATAGCCTTGTTGTAAAATAAAAAGTGGGAACAATTATATCCCTTAGGGACATAAAAAACACAAACCCCAAGAGAATGAATATTGTCTGGGAAATCAGTGCATTAACCTCTCGATGGGTTCAATACGCCTGTGTGTGAATTTGTATAATTAACTACTTTTAAGGCAAGACACAACAAGTAGAAGTGGCAATCTAACAGGTATTATGTGTCAAGAAAGACAATCAAGCCAGTCATTTCTGATTAGTTAAACATGCTTACTGTTCAACTTTAATATTAAACCATTAAAACTAAAAAGAATTGTGTTTGTTTAATATTTTTGTCCATTCCTTTCCATTGAATTAAGCCAAACATAGTGAAAAGTTAAGCTTTTCAAACTTGCCAAAATCATATCATCATATAGCCTTAAAAATCTGTTTCATAATATATAAAGTATACAGTATATTATCTGCCAATCTGATATGCATCTCAATATCATTACAAACTATTATAAATGACAATAAGTACAGTAAAAACTGTGAAAAGAACTTTGTTGATCGTTGTAAAATCTATGTTTTAACTGAAAACTATGAACATTGGAATTTTGGAATCATGGAATTTTCTGGATTGAATCATTTATAAAAGATTTACAACCAACATTGTATCTACAATATTCATTTGTAGTACAAAATAGTCATAAGGAAGAATCTGAAAAGATGGAAAATGAGGAAAAACAAAGCAATTAATCAAAGTGAAATATTGGAGACTAAAATTCCGTTTCTTTTTAACGTCAGGTGAATTAAAGATAACTATCACACCAGCTGGGAACATAAAGTAGTTTTACTGCCATGGTTCAAGAGCACAACTGTCACAATTATTTGACATGTTAGACATGGAATATACATGTGGGTAAAAATAGTTGTTTAATTCCTAACACACACCCAACCAAACACACACATACGCACATATGTAGCACATAAAGCACTTCCTTTATCCTTTTATTCTCTCGTCAGCTTTAGCCCTAGTTTCCAGCTGGCAAACTCAACACCTGACTTAAACACACACACACACACACACACACACACACACACACACACACACACATCTCATTGGTGTTGACAGGTCTGGCATCTGGTTATGGTCCCCACACAAACAGTGATGACACTGTATGTGCGTATATGTGTGCATGTGTGTGTTTGTGGCACTATTACACAAGGTCATTCTACCACAAAGAAAAATCTACTGAATATTCCTATCAATCCAGGTGTATGTCAGACTCGTTTCTTCAGCACACTGCTAGCCAGAGCAGAGACAGAAAGAGAGAGAGAGTGAGAGAGAGAGAGAATGTAGGTCAATAAACAGTCGTTTTATTGGCAGCGGACTGAATGCCTTGCCAGTGAGAGAGTGCTCTAAGCTGTGGATGTTATTGGCAAGTGATATTAATGAACCCAACCGGGAGTGACAAGGGACCAAGATCAATGACATACACGCAAACAGAGAACACACGCCTAACTCGAACCATCCAGAACAATAGAATGGAGAAATAAAGCTACCTGGTATTCGTTGTTTAGGAATAAATGATGAAAGATTTCAAAGAAATAAACATCTAACCAGAAACAATCTAACTAAAGGGAAACTTTCCCTAAATATTTCAGATCATTTCGATCCATATTTTCACATCATAACAGCATGGATATTAAAACCACACATACATAAAACATCTAACTCATTGCACCAATTAAGATTATTTCCAAAGCTGCAATAAATTATAAATGCTTCCAAGAAAGAATCGTTTTCAATGGCAGAGCTACACTACTGTTTGTCAAACTGGTTTACAAGATCAGTGTTTTTTTTAAATCTTGTTCCTGGAGACCTATTTTCCTAAACAGATCAATCCCCTTTCAACACAACAGCTCATAATCAGTAGCCTATACCTCATTAGTCAGGCCCAAACTGCTGTATAAGAAATGGATTCTGCAGAAATACTGTGTTAGATTACACTGTAAAAGCGGATCTACACAAAGCTCTCTTTCTCTTTTTTTTCTTCAGAATTCATTTGTGCTATCAAATAGTCATCAGGAACAATCAGAACAAATAGGAAATGGGGAAACCGTGCAATTGGACAAAGTGCAGACGAGAGTTTAATCATCACCTTCATAAACAAGTAATATATACTGTATATGAACAGCCCTTCAATGTACTGTATGCAAAACTACTTCATACAATAGAACTGCAAATTTTTTAATCCACTTGGTTGTAAGGCAAATCACAGATCTATATTAATACATGGTTTGTAACTTATTATTTCTTTAGTAACAGCTAATTCACATTTACCTGTTTTGCTTTATTCTTTACATAATCCAAAAAAAAATGTGCATACATTTGAAATGAGCTATTAAATCAAAAGGGACATTTCTTTCAATGCAGCAAGGTTTCTGTGAAATTGCTTTTCCTATAGGAAAAGAAGAACATTATGGACCGTCACGTTCAAACGTTTTTTGATGCTGGATGAAACTCTTACACAAAAACCTTTCCAGGCATTTAAAAAGAATTTATAAGATGTGGTATGAGCCGTAGCATGTCTCGGAGTAACAGAATGATTCACAAAAACAACCGCAAGCGTGCAGATTCCAATCTGAAACATCTACCTCAGGTTCCTCCCTAATCTACCACTGTGCCATTGACTGAGAATGATGTCAATCATTTCTGAAGAAAGGGTGAGGTTCTTTTTTATGTCATATCCATTCAGACTCAGACTTAGTTTTAAAACTGTTCCTATTACAACTTGGTTCAAGTGTAAAGAGCAGTTATTGAACAAAGTCCAGCTTCCATGAATAAATTATACCTTGGCTGGAGAAGTTTCATCCTCAGCAATAACACATGAAGTACTTAGCATACCAATCAATCCTTAAAAAACCACAGGCACAAATCTCAACAAGAAGAATCTACCCCAGGTTCCTCTGTAATCACACTCCTCCATAATGGTGACTAAACCAATTCTGAAGAAAGGATGGGTGTTTTAGGTCATATCAAACCAAACACATTTTTGCTGTAGATCTTTGCTAGCAGACAAAATACACTTTTTCTGTCAAATTGTCAATTTATTAGAGGACTTAGTCAGTAAAAGAAGTTCAATTAAAGCTTGGAACGTGACATTTTCAACCTCAGACTGGGGAAAAAACTTCTCAGAAATCCTACTCAGGAAATCTGGAATGTCTCCTTAACCCGAGTTCAGTTTTAAGTGATAAATGAAAACCTCACACCATCAGCAGAAACTACATATTATATTATATTATATTATATTATATTATATTATATTATATTAT
>JAAIIK010000020.1:5351357-5363581 GCA_014706435.1 Silurus glanis
GTTCAAGGGGGCCGAATACTTTCGCAAGGCACTGTATATAAGTAATAAGTTATAACCAATGACACTGACATAAACAACTGACAATAAGTTATGTATATGATTGTAGATTTTAGACAGTTATATTAACTTGTTGCATTACTGCATACACAGCCTGCTACAGTCTAATTGGTTGGTGCTTAGAGGAAGACCTCACTAGACGACCAACCCTCGATCAGGTCCTCACACATAAATGGTTCCAAAGCTAGGTTAGTAGAGTACAACTGAATTGACCTATATATATATATATATACACACTGATTGCAATCCTTTTTACGGGCAGAACATAGTTAAAATCTGAGTTCCCTCAGGAACGTATAAACTGGCAGAACGCAAGCTTGTTTAGTCTCCATCTCGCACTTTGAGCACTTTAATTATTAACCTTGACAACATAAACAATGCAAGGGGTATAAAAAAAAGAAACTAGAGTTAGCGCAGTGTCTCTGTGGCTACTCACTACTGGAAATAAGATTTGTTTTGCGCATGCATGAAAATGATAAAGAATCCATAGTACTAGCATTAGCCGCTAAACAGGGAGTGGCTAATGCTAGTGATACAGTGCTATGGATTCTTTAAAGTTTTCTTAAAAGGAAAAAAGCTGCACAATTCCACATATCGAAGAAATGAATAAATGAAGGATGGAAGGAATGGAGGCATTTCTTAAAGTATTCTGAAATTAGTAGAACAAGATCGTATCTTTAGAAAATGAAACGGTCTGACAAATTAAAGGGTCTAACAAATGTAAGTTATTTAATAAATGTTTTATTTTATTTAATCAATTTAATCAATATAGTAAGTGTATTGCATTAATTAGATTTTTCTGTTTTATTTTAATATTTTTTTATAAAATATAATTTTATATATTATTTAACTAATCAGGAATTTGACTTAAAATAGATCTAAAATATAAACTGTTGTTCACAAATGTTGCTAATAATAAACTGACAAGCAATTTATATGTTTTGCACCCCTCCAAACTGTACCGAAATTGAACCAAACTGACCTAAAAACTGAGGTACTTACCAAACCGTGAATTTTGTGTTTCTGTTACATATATATATATTATGGGTGTGTGTTTTGGAAAGCAGGCAAACACATGACAGAAAGGTGGGGCAGAGGAACGAGACACAGCTGATGCCTGATCAAGCACACAGCTGCTCCTCACCATTCTTGGGGAGCCTAAGGTGCATAAAGGAAGACGAAAAAAATAGGCGGAGGGAAGCCCAGTCCAAACCACGCTGATAGAACATATCTCTCTACTTTCTCCCACAGGCAGCAGCTCCAGCAGCAAGGATTTAAGAACCCGCCTGCCTCAGACAGCCCCCCGGGTCCTTCTACGAGTTCGCCTAACTTCTTCACAAGCCTTCAAAGACGCACCTTTATGCATAGCCAAGTTTGCATTGTACAGAGAAAGCACAATAAACACTTGTTTGAACCCTATTCTTAGCCTACTGTCTCTGTGATCAGCCCAACACAACAATATTTACATTTACATTTATGGCATTTTTTCGCCCTTATTCAGATCGGCTTACAACTGAGCAGGGAAGGGTTAAGGGCCCATCAGTGGCCGCTTGGTGGTGGTGGGATTTGAACTTGTGACCTACCGATCCAAAGTCCAATGTCTTTACCACCGAGCAACCACCTCTATATAGCGCCTCTAAATTTCCGTAAACATTTTACGATATCCTCTCAAGGGAAAATACTATAGAAATTTAACTTGCAAGTATTTTAGTTCATGTGCAGTTTGTATAGCAGTACAGATTTACTGTGCTCTAAAAAAATAACTAAACATACAGACATTATTTTCAAATTAACTGCCAACCAAAGTGAGTACACCCTAAGTGAACACGTCAAAACTGTGTCCAAAGTGTCAGTATTTTTGTATGAGCAAAGTCAGTTAGTGACTCTAAAGCAGAGTAGAACAGAGCAGTATACAGATGCAACATTGCTACAATAAATACTGTATTTTTTGTCTTTGCAGTTTTGCCAAGTTTACACATGCACACAGGAATGTGATGGCAACAGAATATTATAGACAAGAATTTATCACAGTAAACATCCATTGCAGTTTATTGAACGTATCCGATTTCTTAGAAAGAACCTGATTCTTATCTTGGAATTATCTTTACAAATTTTTGGTGGTTGAAGATTATCGCATTTTTACATCACTATAAAGAGCTTTTCTAAATATGAGGGGGAAATTAATTAAAAGGAAAATTAATTATTTGAGAGTAATAATGAACAAATGTAGAATAGAATAATATACATTTTTTAATTAGAATTATTTTATTCTATTTCATTCAATCACTTGTCTGCAGCACAAAGCATAAAATTATAATCCCATGGGACTTCAGTTAATGTTCACATTAAACATTGGAATGGGTGATTTCTGAGACTTGAACCATTGGTTCTTTGGTTCAGGAACTCAGCAGTCACTCCCCTCCCTCTTTATAATCGTAGTAAACAGAAAAGCATCTCAGAACACACAAGACATCAGCTCTTGAAGTGGATGGGCAGCAAAAAACAATATCAGGGTCCAATCCATCATGGGCACTCGAATTTGCTCAAAAGAGATAGGTGAGTTGTCGACTGTAGTCAAAGGTTTTCGCCTGGAAACTTTACATCTGTTGACAGAGGAGATTCTGAAGATTTAAAAAAACATTTGTGTGTGGTGTGTTAAAATAAAAGCTGTTTCTGCAGTAAAAATCAAGCAGAAAAGTTTGTATTGTAGGTAAGGATGAAATTTTAATATAAATATTGTAGAAAGAAAACGTGCAAAACTTTTAAATAACGTGCAATGGGTCAAGATCTGTTTCAAGCTTTTGTGTGTAAAAAAACAAACAAAAAAAACCACTAAATGTCACATTTCTGAATGATTTTAAGACTTCAAAAAGACCCTAAATATCATAGTTTTAGAGTGACAGATAACACAGGAATGCACTGAGAGATATTTCAGCTCTAGCAACCGAGCAAGCATCTGTGTGCATAAAGATTATATCTTCTGCCCGACATGCCAGACGGATTGTTATTTCTTAGTTATGATTGGCTGTAGAGGTCATCATTGTTTACAAAATGTTCATCAGTTCAAGCTGATTTGTAAATCCTAAATCTGAATGATTTATTCAGGCCAAAGGAATGCCGGATGTGGTGAAGAGAGCGATGTTTGATTTTTGGTATTCGAAGCTTCAACAATGAATCACCTGGACACGGAGCAGCACATTGAGAAGTAAACTAAGAATTTATTTATCAAGTGCAATGCATAAAAAATAAAAACACTCAATGTACTGTATATGAAACATTGGTACAAGTTCATCAGGGTAAAATCTCAACACACTAAAGTCAAGGTTGTTAAAAACGCCGGTGAGTAATAATCCCCTGAAATAACCCAGACTACCACGATAATACAGTATGACTGATGTTTTGGCAGTTGACAGATTCACAGAAAAAAAAATACAAAATAAAAACAGAGCTCCTTCATCACCTGCTGCCATGAAGCCCCATCCTTGCTTTCCCTCGAGTGTGTGTGTGTGTGTGTGTGTATGAGAGAGAAAGAGAAATAGTGAGAGAAAGAGAGAAAGGGGCAACATGCACGCTCCCTTCACAGAGTTCTGCACAAATAAATTGACGTAAACCGTAGTTAGTAACCGTTCATGCGCTTGGATCCCTCAGTGTCTCAAAGTGTTGAAAAGTGAAGCCCCTGAATGTTAAGTGTTAGAGATCTCCATGAAAAGTCTGGAAAACATTTGTGACTTCAAGCCTCCGCACGAATGACGGCTGCAGCGGTCGCGGTCGCTCCCTTCCACAAATGTCTCTGCATTCACAAGTCACAGCTACTTAGGAGAAGAAAAAGAAAAACTGCCGCTGCTTTACGGAGCACGAGGCCCAAGAAGACATTTCAGCTCAACGCCGGCTCGTCAGTGGTTTCACAAACGCTGCGTTTTGTAGTCACGTGCTTTACCAGCTGAGCAGATTGCTGCGTCCCAGAGTCATGAAGTAGACCTGACTCGCGCCTCCTTGGCGTACAGAAGCGAAGAACACCTGCAAGAGAAGTGACACATCCACATTTTCAGACACAAAGTCATAATCTTGTTGCTATCCGCTCTCTCTTCTAGTAATGGGCATTTCATTGAGTTTTCTATTGACTTATTCTAGATTTATGATGAATAATGAGAATGCAATATTACTTCACGTTGTACACTAAATTGCAAAACCAGCAGCTGCGTGAATAAAATGAATATTCAGAAGCATATCATTTTAAAGCACCAGAGACAAACATTAGCAATAGTAGAGGTCGACCATGTAACATAATCTTACACGTTATTACAGATAAAAATGATAAAAAAAAATAAATAAATGTAATTTTAATGCTCTGGCCTTTGTGAAGAAATTTAAAGATGTTCATTTTAAGCAGGATTGTTTGGATTGATGCGAAATGGAAACGCTTTAAAGTAAAATTCCATTTGTAACATTAACTGAGGTTAATAAATGCTTTAGAAGTATTGTTTGTTCATTTCAACATTTTCGAATAAGTTTTAAAACAAATCCATTTTATCCGTTAACTTTACTTAAAGCACTATGAGCTAACATGAATGAGGTACAACGTTGCGATCTTGTGCTTTAAACCAAACAGCGTGTAATGTCAGTGATTCGCCTCTAGAGGCCGCACTCGTACAACTCGGAAAAATCGGTACGAGGTTTTGCTGATAGTTCCAGCAATCAACAATCAGTGCTGAATAATCGGCAAAACCGACAATTCGATTGACCTCTAAGTAATAGTGCTGCGCACTCAATGCTGTTTAAGGAGATGCTCAAGAAGTGTTTCGGGTTCTTTTTTATTCACCTGCATTTTACTACTAGCTTTCAATAATACACTACACACAATACAATAAGTGCAAGAGACAAATCTGAAAAGAAAAACAAAGAAATCACAAACAAAATGCCATGTCTAAAGATGGGACGGCTCAATGCTTTATCGATTCAAAAATGTAGCTACATTTAACAACAGTTAATAACAGCAATGTTCAGTCTAAATCCATAAATCTCACCTTGTCATTTCTCTCGCACAGAAATTTAAGCCTTTGTGCCCTTTTGTGCATAAACACACCATCCAGGTGGCCCGTCTCAACCGAGCGGATCTCT
Source organism: Silurus glanis (assembly GCA_014706435.1). Classification (NCBI taxonomy): domain Eukaryota; kingdom Metazoa; phylum Chordata; class Actinopteri; order Siluriformes; family Siluridae; genus Silurus; species Silurus glanis. The sequence continues at coordinate 5,356,533 of JAAIIK010000020.1, forward strand.
ATGGCCTTCTCGCCCCAGCCCATGATCTGATTAGATCTGATGTATGCTGCGAAGCAAAGGATTGAGAGGTCATGTGACTTTACCTGAAGTACAAGCCAGACGAATTAAATTCCTCCGATAATAAACGAAAGAATTACAAGGCGATCAGAGGCTGCACCAGAGGCTATGCGTGTTCTGGTCATTTCAGGTGATATGATTGAACGCTTGTGTGTTTATCGTACCTACAGAGGTGGGCATCTCTCCCCACTGTAATACCACATCTTTGGTGATGCGCCCGTACGTGTTCACATAGACGCCTTCGTCCTCGTAGCACACCAACAGCTCGATGCCATCTGTGTTGGGGAGGATGATGATGGCGTGTGACTGGATGTTTGTCTGAATCTATTAAAATCGAAAAGTGAAAAAGCCATGGCTCTATTAATCACATCAACCGCACGGTAGCAGCTTTAAAACAAACGAAAGAAAGAAGGCCAATCACAAGGTGGGGTTTTTTTTTATGAGCTTCCTGTTACAGCTTCCTGTTACCGAGAATACTGTGGTGCTTACATGTGTGGGCAAATAGATGTCGTAAACCGCACCAGAATCCACATCGACTGCGTGAAACCCAGAGCAGGAGCCATAAATCACCTTTAACCTCTGACCCTCCTCTACTGTCAGGTCCACTAGCAAGGGCTTGTGCACCAGGTCTCCAAATGACTGCAAAATTAAAGAAATTTGAAAAAAAAGCAAGATTTAATGTTAATATAATAATAAAGCTTGGATCGGTAATTTCTATTTAGATGCAATTTCAGGAAGTGTTTTTTTTTAAAAAAAAAAAAAAAAAAAAAGGGTTTAACTTTAAAAGCACTCACCTTAAAAGCCATGAATTTATGATATGGCTTTGGTGCCCATGCATAGACCTCTACAGAGTTTTTCAAGGCGAGCACCAAAAACTTGATTCTTTCATATTTAACTGTGAAAGACAAACATTTCAAACATTTCATAACATGTTTCGAACTGAACTTCTTTATTATTAACCATAAAAGTCACTACTGATATGGTACCATCAGGAACCTTGAAGCAGCACATACCAACTTTGTAGTGCACGCAGCCCTCCAGCTCTCCCACTGTAGTCCACCCCTGCTTCTTCTCCACCTCGGGGTCATTGTGGAGGATCTTGTTCCTCAACCAGGACAGATAATACACTCGCAGCTTGTTCTTTTTTCCTGCCCCGAGAAAAAAAAAAAAAAAAAAAAAAAACACATTGACGCTAAACACAAGGACGTCTAAACTATGGGTTCCATAGTTCTTTGCTATATGTTAAAAAAATAAAATGTATGCGGGCTCTGTATCTTACCTGATATTGTGACAAGGACATTAAGGCCCTCCAGAACATCCATTTGCTGAAAACGGCGCCGGTTGATGAGGGGGTAAACTTTACCCTGCCCGCTGCGATCCAAAAGCAAAAGCCCACTTTCTGTCCCCACCAATAAGTTCACCCCTACAGAGGCAGAGTAAAGAAATGTATTAATCACTGTAAAACTGACCAATATTAAGCTCAGCCATCGAATATAGAAAAAACATGGTGAGTCAGTTTAAAGTTGTTTAATGCATGAAATCGCTGTGGATCGACTTGGAAACCAGATGAACAGGAATGTTTTGTGTATAACATGCTGTTCAGTTGATACCACTTTAAGTCCTTATTGAGTAAAAGACAGGAGGCAGAGCTGGAGGTAGCAGAGCTGAAGATGTTGAGGTTTTCGTTGGGCGTGAAAACGATACAGGATTAGAAACGAGTTTATTAGAGGGACAGCGCATGTAGGACGTTTTGGAGACAAGGTGAGGGAGGAGACATTGAGATGGTTTGGACATGTGCAGAGGAGGGACACGAGGTATATCGGTAGGAGGATGCTGAGGATGGAGGCACAAGAAAGGAGGAAAAGAGGAAGACCAAAGAGAAGGTTTATGGATGTGGTGAGGGAAGACATGCAGGTAGTTGGGGTGAAAGAGGCAGATGTAGAGGACAGGGGGGGTATGGAGACGGATGATCCGCTGTGGCGACCCCTAATGGAAGAAGCCGAAAGAAGAAGATGATGATCAGGGATGGGCAACTTTCATAGTGATGAGGACCAGCATTTTTTTCTCCTTCATACCAGGAGGCCAGATTACTAATCCAGACTAACACATGAGACATAATTGCTCAAGTTACTCTTTATTGAGAGATCTCTATGTACAATTAACGCAATGAGCTTATTAACTATAAAACTTGTGCAGTTATGCTCATTCAAATGGCCAGCGTTGTTCATTGAAAAGCAAATGTATACAACTCAACAAAATGTACCCTATCTTGGATTTGTAGTAGTTAAAAGTGCTATATAAAACAGTTATTAAAGGGATAGTGCCCCCGACCCTCCTTTCCCACGTCCAAAAAAGAAAATTGTCATCATTCACTCACACTTTTGATTCAAACCTGTAGGAGTTTCTTTCTTCTGTTTGAAAGAAACAAAAAGAAACTCATACAGGTTTAAAACAATATATGGGTGAGTAAAAATTTTTTTTTCGTGGGGTGAACTATTCCTTTAAAACTAGAATTTAAATATATAAACAATTCAGTGCATACATTTCCCCAAAACACATTCATTTATCGATCATTTCAGACAAAATTACTATTGCCAAATAGTCTCATAGTCTGTGGTTTCTATCAATTGAATCCATTTGCCCCCTTAAACTGAGTAAACAGATCTACTTCCCCTCTTGCCTTGAAAAACATGGGTTTTCGCTGTCAACTATTCTTTTCTTTTTACTCATTTCGGTGATCATTCCCAATAGCGCGCATATCCTACTATGTTTTAATTACTATAGTGATGGGCAGAAACCAGCACCCTCTCCTGATTGGTGAATTAACATCATAATATAAAAGCAGTCTTTTCATTTTTCACCAATCATATTGACATGGTCCTGTCAAGGTCATTTCCTGGCCACCACTTGCCCCCATCCCTGCTCCAGATGTACATAAGATACACAATTGAGAATGTGAACACGATTGCACCTTCTAGGGCATTCTTTTTTCAAATCCATTATTGAAGCCAAAACATCTGTTCATCTTGTTTCCAAGTCAAACTTCATAGATGGTGTATGTGCGTGCGCGTGTGTGAGAAAAACAAATCCGGTATTTGAGGTTTTTTTTGGTCTAATGTACACAGAAGGCCTTGCTGTTTATATTTACTTGTGTAAGATATTTAAATCAATGATGTCAGACTCATTTCTCTGAAGTTTGATTTATGCAAATCTAACCAGTGATGGATGGGGTTTTAAGAACTGGTCATTTGTTTAAAAATGTATTTTCAAAAATAACAAAAAATAAATAAATAGATGCATGTACCCCAGAGTGCAGCACACAGGATCTCCGCATTAAACCTCTTCTTGTATTTGCGAATCTCTGGCGTGTCACTTTGTGGCCGAGTGTTTACTGGGTTCACGTTAACCACCGAGCCCTTACGCATTGGGTCTGGCCTTAAGGCTTCATGCAGCCGAGTGTCATTCCCAATGATTGCTGGGGGAAAAAAAAAAAAAAAAAAAAAAAAAAAAGTCAGTATCAGCTTTATCTTTATGTTAATGAAGTATGTAGTAGCATGCATCTTCATATTAGCATTTATATTGCATAAGTATGTGCAGCATTACAAATCAAATTTAAAGCAACACTAGATAGAACAGTGTACGGTTAGTAAATTACTGAAAATGTATTGAGCAAGGAATCTGTAGTTCCTTAATACAATATTTAAAAAAAGTAGGATTGTGCATTATTTTAAATTTATTTCTTTATCATGACTACACCTACTACCAATTTTGTGGCTTACCCATGTTGTTGAGAGAGCTGCCAGTAGAGGGCGATATTTGTAGAAGTCGAGGATCAATGAAGGGGGTGAAGGAGGAAGAGGACTTGTGTTTTTGCAGGGAATTACTACCAGAGAGCGTCTGAGAGGGAAGAAGCATTAAATGATGAATGTGTAGCCAAATAACATCTGGTTTTACAACATCTAGGACAGTAGACTTTTTTAAGGAAGTTTATAAACTACAGTCTAACAATCATAAATCTCGATTTCATTTTCTCATAGCTATGAAATTAGTGTTAATCTTTCCTTGTGTCCCTATTGGAAGTAAAAGTATTTAGAAGTAAACTAAATTGTGACCTGAGAAAACAAGTTATTGTTAAAATGGAGACATGCAAAGTAAATCAAAGAGGGTTAAGAATTAACTGAAGGTTAAAGAGAGAACTGAAAAAAGAAAAGAAAAAAAAAAGGAAAAATAAAGGATGACGGAAAAGCAAAATGAATTAGTTTCGCCAGTTTTAAAGGAGTAGTTGGACGTGGCTAAAATGTTGACGTACAGTAAGACACCCCGTATTAAAAAATATTAAGCTCAGTGCTCAGCTGCTTTATGAATTTCCTTTACTGAACCTGCGCCAGGAAAATCCCAACAGTGATCAGGGGAGAAATGTGATTTTGTCGAATTTTTTTTTCTTTTTTTACTCTTTTGGTGATTTTTCTTACTTTACGAAACACTAACATTGAAGCCAAAAGAGCAACTAAAACAAAGTGAATTCTTAAATGCGAGAGATTCTGAAAACAGTACAAAAATAGCTCCCTCGAGGGAACAACAGTATCCCAAAATGAGCTCCTTATGGCGTTTATGGTTCTTACGGAGCATCCATCACCCAGCATCAATTAGTGAATAGTGAGAATAAAGCTGAGTGAAAAGCTAGCCAGCAGTTCACAGAGTGGTACAATGGCTAAACATACCTCGCTGGCAAGCAGCCTCTCCAAGGCGGATTGAGGGGACATGGAGGGGCTGGTGTGACTGGAGGAAGGGGAGGAGGTGATGGAGGGGGAGGGGGAGTGATGGCTCTGTTGGATGAGGTCGGGCAACAGGTGAATACGGCCTGCGAAGCCATTTCTTTCCTGGTGGCCTAGAGCAGGACCAGGACCAGAACCAGGCCCCGGAACCAATCGGATTTTCTCTGCTACACTCTGGAATCAAAAACAAGCACAGCTGAGTCTATACTCCGTGGGGAGGGTGGGTTGGGGGAAGAACGGAGTAATGGGCCAGCAAAACTAATTACTCGGATTTGCATTTGTATCAAAAAAGAGCGCTGGTTTTCCGAGATAGACCAAACAAACCAAACAAAAAAAATCATAATTAAAAAGTACATACAAAAGAAATGGGCGAATGATGAAAATAGAAAAAGACACAAAATATCGAACAGAAAAACTGAAGCGGTCCTCGTACCGGTCTGACAATTAAAGTGCCGTCTTTAGAGGGTGTGATGGCCGTGTCGCTTTCTGCTTCATCCTGAACAATCATGGTCTTTACAGACCCGGTCTCACCGTTGCTAACTTTCGCTGAGCTGAAGGACAAAGACAGACAGGATCATTCAATCATGTCCATTGTAAAAGCGCATTAATCGAGCCGTGTGATTATATATCTAGGACATCGCTATGACACTGATGGCTCACTGACACTTTTCTGCAGTAATCATCATGCAGTTCTGCTTCACTGTGTACATTCGGTGTGACATTTATTCTCTATATAAGAGTATTATTTTATTAAATTGTTCTATTCCTTTATCCTGTATATAAAATTATTGCACATCCCAGATTATCCTCATATCAATATCATTTGCATATACATTGTGTATAACCTTTGCTCATACATTGTACACATCCCACACTGTACATTTTTATATCCCACACACACACTACACATATTGCACCATATATTTATTCTTATATTTATTCTGTACCTACTCAACAGCTCATGCACATTTTTCACTGCCATAGCCTTTATATTTATTTATTATTTATTATATATACACATTTTACATATTGTACATACATTTGCATATTTATTTGCACAATTGCTACTAATTGTACCTCTAGGTTTCGTTGCTGTGTACCTGTATTATGCAATGACAATATAGTACTCTGTATATCTGTCTATTACAGTAAAGCATAAAATGAAGATGGCACACCTTGCCCTTGAATCCTCTGTGCCAGATGTAGACTCGTTGCCCAGCTCCTGTTCCACCTCATCATCCTCTTCTGAATCGGAATCTTCACTAGATGAGGAGTAGTCGGTCACCTTGTGAGGAGGACGTGTCTCTTCAATTGCACGCACCTCATTGGCCAATAGAGTGAGATCCTAAGAGTGGTATTAATATATAATATATAAAAGTCTTAATATGCACGCACAGGCCACATTAACCGAAACACCAGGACCCAATTTTCCATTCAGCTTAACACTCTTTAGAAACAGTGTGGTGATGTAAACAACATTCAAACCAATTTTGAACTCACAGAGGGCCTGGTTGGTCTGACAAAGTCCTTCTTTTCCTCGTTTTTTTTGCTCGTGTTTTCTAGCCGTTGATGTGGCGAGCCCTCGGATTTTGAAGATGCTTCGAAAAGTTGAAAAATACACGTCAATTGAAATGTCATACAACTTTCAAACAATTTATGTCGATCTAACATGTATTCATAGACGATTTATGACTGGATAAAGGTTCCATCTGCAATACTTACAGCGAACCCTGAACTTCTCCCCGGAACTCTGAGAGCCGGTCTGTGAGCTGGAGTTACTGGAGCCAGTAGAGCTTCCACTCCCTGGTCTAGCCAGCTTTTCCACCCGATCCCACAGCAGACGCGGCTCCACGTTACTGACAAGGAATAAAAGAGAGGACAAACAAAATAAACAAACAATACATCATCCTCTTCTAAATGATAACTTGTACAACCAGATAAACACATTCAGTATAACTAGTCAAAGAGATTTAGCATGAATCATAGTACATCGAGAGATCAGACCTTCCAGCATTCCTCTGTCCAGGTTGGCTGCTTTGCTGGTTGTTTTGAAGTGGGGAGTCTCTCCGAGGCTGAACAGGTGATCTAGATGTTGTCCTCACAGGGACCTTACAGAAACAGAGACATACAAGCTCATTCTTTTTTCTGTGACATAAGTTGCACTAGCAATGAAATGATCAACCACATCATTTACCATAATATATATATATGTGTGTG
>JAAIIK010000020.1:5368581-5382673 GCA_014706435.1 Silurus glanis
TTTCACGCTTTTTTTTCCCAGTTATTATTTAAAGCCACGATTGATCCTCTATGACTTAAAACTTCACTCGCTACACTATTTATAAAACTATATAATTATATAATAGTAATAAAACTTTCACCCACTCATTAATAAAAAGGAACAACTGATTTCCCGAATTGTAGTTGAGTAAAAAGTTAAATATTTGACTGTAGTGAAGTGAAAGTAAAAGTCTCCCCAAACGGAAATACATGAGTAAAGTACAGATCCTGCTCTTACCTTTGGTGGAACCTCTTCATTAAGAGATGGTTCAGGTGTCTCATGGCTCCGAGACTGGGAAAGTGACAGAGGGTGTGGATGCTCAGAGCGTGTAGGATGTGCAGGGTGCGCTGGGTGGTGTGGCTCCTGAGAGCGCAGATGGAGATGTGCAAAATTAGGGACCGGATCGCTGAACGAATGGGAACGGGACACGGGGGGAGCGGATGCGTTGTTCTTTAGAGCGGCCAGGTGAGACCACTGGACCTTGCAGAAGGAAAAAGAACAGCAGGAGAGGGGTGTGTGGGTGGGGGGTGTGAAAGAAAAAGGCGTGATCACAGCCAAGAACACAAAATGCACGATGGAAGCAACGCACATTCTCTGGATGACCACAGTCATCTGGGAACGTAAAGGCAACGTAAAGGTGAGTCACATCAGAAACAGACAAGGGGGATGTTGGGCATTACCTGTGGTTCCATGGGCTTGTGCATGCTCGGGGATTCGGATGAGGCGTTCCCGTTAGAATAAGGCTCAGACGAACGAGGAGGTACCGGCGGCTGCTTGGGTGGCGCTGTCTGAGGCGAGCCCTGATGGTTCTTACGATATCTTTCATCAGCCTGTCACAAAGGAGATTCATTGGTTTTAATGAGGGTCACGTCAACGGGAATTGACAGTTGTTCCAAACCAGGAGACTGCATGCTGGTGTTTATTTGCTCTCAGCAAGCTCATATAAGAGAGGGACAAAACAGACAAATTGTTAGGACATTGTTGCTCTGGCTTATATTACAGCCATGTTTCATGCTCATTATAAAAAAAATAAATAAAATAAAAAAAAAAACACTTTTATTAAACATTTTCAAATATTAAGACAACCAAAGACCAAATTCTTTACCAAGAGGTAGAATCACAGCGAAACCGTGACATGCAGAACAAACGTGGAAAAATGGGAAAAGAAGTCTTAAAGAACTAATAATTACCAATGATCAATGTAGGTCAAGTTGAAAAGAAGAAAAGAAATAAACTTATACTATATTTATTTAACTATATTTAAAGTTCAAATATGTGAGTTTAGTTTACACAAGAAAGCAAGACAAGACATAAAGAGAGACAAGGTGAAGGTGGGGTTCTGGTACATGACTATGGTGGTGAGCAAAATGGTTTTCTTTCTGGCTGAAAACGTTTATAATCCAATTTTTAAGTGTGTAAGTGCGTACGAACATACGCCTTCCACTGACACGGTGCCCAGGCTAGCAGCGGAGTGAGGACATGCACCTAAACCTGTTCTACATTTTAACTGTTTCAAAAAAACAAACAAACAAACAAACAAAACGATAAAATACAATTGGAACTTCGGATGTCTGGTCTTTGATTGATTGATTTTTAAACCTAATCCTCTAAATGCATGTGTAAGTTCACTGATTTTCTTTGACAGTGTATTTAATGTCTAAAGGATTTTTCCTTTTTCCCCCTATGAGGTCTTTTATGTCTCCATTGTTTTAGACTGCAAGCAGTCACCTTGTCAGTGGAAAAAAAGGTGTGGGAGTATGTTTATATTGTACTTAATCATTAATCAGACATAATTTGCATTAAGAATGAAGCAAAATGTGATATGGTGAATAAACAATAATGATAAAATATTGATGCTTATTATATGATTGGTAAAGAATTTTAATCTCCCAAAAAAAACAATGTTTTGCTACTTCCACCAGCACACTTTTTACCTAATAGCCTTTAAGTTAAACGTTCTTCACATGCAATACTGAGCCGAGGTTAGCTCGAGAAGCCAGAATAGCAGCAGGCAACAGTGGGTGGACCAACGGGATGGCTTTTCACCTCTCCGACTGGCTGGGCTTCAGACACCGGGCCACTTGTTGGCGTTGACTGGACGAGGGGGTCGTCAGTCCTGTCTGTCTCACCCACTGGCTGTGTGATTAAAGGGCATGAGTCCATAGATACACTTCCAGTCTGTTCCCTGCTCTCATCAGTAAGGGCTTCAATCCCATCTACAGGTTTATTCTGCTCTGAATCTGGATTTATACTTTGCTCACTCTCAGTCTGACGTGGAAGGTCAGCCCTTGGCGTGCACTCATCTGTGTTAGAGTTAACTGGGGTATCAGAGCTGTCTAAGGGGCGTGCTTGGGGTAATTTTGCCCAGTCGGGCTGGGTCGTGAGGGAGGAGGTACGCTGTGTCGGCCCGTGCTGCAGGGACAGCAGGTAGGCCTGTTCCTGCTGGAGCTGCCGCTGCAGCCTCTCCGCCTTCCGCTGCTCTTCCAGCTCTCGCCATTTGAACTCCTGAGCACAGAGTGTAGCTCCATGAAAAAGCTCCACAATTATTGAAGACATTTCCATGCGTCTTAAATCCTTACATGTGCTGGTACACATACTGCTAATACAATAGGTTGCTTTGTAATTATTTTCAGTATGGTCTATAGCATTAAATTCTGTATTTGAGGCAAATATTACTGTATAAACACGCTCTAGAGTCAGAGTAAAGAAAAGCCTGGAAAGGCTAATATGAGTAAACATATTGGATGGTAAACAATAAACACTGGCTTTAAAGCAGGCTTTCTGTAGTCAAATTTCAAGACTTTTCAAGACCTTTTAAAACCATTAAGAATTAAATTTATGACCAATATATCACAAAATCAAAAACATACACACACATTAGCAACTGGCCTTAAACAAGCCCTGAATTCAGTATTTTTTTTTTTAAAAGCCAAGTATCACTTAACTTGCACTTCCCCATATCTGAAAAATATAATCCATTTCACGTCTGTGGTACAATCCAAGAGAGATTCGCAGCAATAACCGAAAGATGATCGACTGTTGCGTGTTGGTCTCGTTTGTAGTTGCAAATCATCGAATTATATTTGGACTAGCGAAAGAAAAACCAAGGAAACAAAGAAAAAAAATTCTAAAGTGCTGCGGGAGCAATGAGCATAAAAAGTGGCGTTACATGGACATTGGAAAATTAAGACCCGTTTAAAATTATTTAACGCCTAGAACAGCGAATTTACGACTTCTTTTTTAAGCCCTAAAATTTAAATTTTTATATTGAAGGCTTTATTAAGACTCTGCGAAAGGTTCCCTGGTGGGCAGGATGCGGCGCTCTCACCGCTGCGGTCCGGGTTCGTTCCCCGGTCAGGGAACCAACCCCAGCCATTAGGGTTGCGCAAGCCTTAGTGCCGGTCCCAAGACCGGATAAATAGGGAGGGTTGCGTTAGGAAGGGCATCCAGCGTAAAAACGTGCCAAATCAAACATGCGGATGGTCCGCTGTGGTGACCCCTAATGGGAGAAGCCGAAAGAAAGTTTTATTAAGACTCTGTAAAACTATAGCCAAAATATTCTTTCAGTGAGCTAAATATTATTTCAGTGAGCTAAATTTAATTTTGCTTTAGTGCATGTGGTCCTGTTTTAAAACTGTAAGATCTCTACGAGGACAAACAACGGTGAGAAAACTTGTTTCTGGCTGCTTACACAAAACCACTTTTCCAAACATGGAAACGTCACTTTACAAGCTTCTAACTAGTAACTAAATGAAATACTGTGTTTGTTTATGCACTGGTGGACATGTGATGGACAGAAAAGAGAGGAGTAAAAAAAAGAGAAGGTCAACAAAAACCCTGAGAGAGAAGCATTTAACTTTGTTTGTCCCGTATTAACTCATTTCCACTTTCTCCCCCGAGATATTGTGCAGCCTGTTTATAGCATAAACAGCTCTCTGTAAAGACAAGAACAATGACTTTGGCCTAACCACAGGAGAGAAAGGAATGGAAGGAAATCCCCTGCTCTTCCTGCTGGGCATTTCCTGTGGCAATCTCATGAGACTACTCTTATATAATTATACAGTCGGACAGATTAAACCTTCTCCCTCTGAGAACGTACGATATACTGAACATGACTGATGCCACCATTAGAAATGTAAGTGACTCTCTGATCTTGTGTTGAGCTCAATGACATTTTAGCTTAACAGAACAGGCCAGAAATAACACTGAGCTCCCAACAAAACTAAACCAATAAAAAACAGACTGTGTTCTAAGGCATTTTGTGAGAGAACCTGAGAAGGAAAGTTCAGAGATCCTACCAGTAACATGGCCTGCTCGTGAAGCAGCTGCTGCTGAAGGATCTCGAGATGCCTCTGCTCCTCTTCCAGCTGACGGCGGATATATTCCTGTCGATCAAACGTGTCGAGGTTAGACTCGGCTCAGCATCAAAAAAAGTGTTTTTCCTTTTGATTAGATTGGTCACACAATAAAGAGAACAGAATTTCCACTCTATAATTCATGTAAATATATAAATAATTACATAGAAATATCTACTAAATCCTATGTGCTGCTCTTGAAATTCTTATCACTTTGTGCACCTAAATGTGTAAACCTTAGTGTACACATTTAATAAGCTAATATCTGTACTGACAGTTTGTGCAGTCCCTGAAAACAAAACATGAAAGAAAAAATGTCTAAAATGTAGCTAAACAACCACTGCTAGAGCAACAATTAAGAAGGATGAAGATGTCTGGAAAAGGACGTTCAGGGAAGCGGACATTTTCCGTTTTGCGATCTTCGATTGAGATTTGCAAAATCACCACCACTAAGTCTACAGTTAAGTGCCACTTGCATGACCACAAGCTGTTTCGAAGGCATGTGTGAAGAAAGTAATTTCTTTCACCTAACCACAAATGTAATCACCTGAAGTACAACACACTCTGAAAGGAACCGAGTTCTTGGGCAGATGAGACAAAAATAGCAAGTTTTCGACAACACTGGGTTTGGCAGAACAACAAGAAGAGTTATACACAAAAGAACATCATCTGCACTGTTAATTATGGCAGAGGTTCTGTGCTGAAAAGCCTCTAAAAGCCCTGAGAAACTTGGTACAATACATTAGATTTAAAATTAGTCAGTCTGACTTAACCAAGAAACAATAACTGTGTCATGGGTGAACCTTCCAACAGATCAATTACAAAAAAAAGAAAAAAAAAAAAAAAAGAAGGATTTCCAATCCATGCTCCAAACTCAATCATCACAAAAGAATCAGTGCTGTTAGATTGGCGATAGATGCAATAATTATGCACATGACTTAACTTTCAATCTTGACTGCATCATGCATATCTAACAGTTTTGTTTATTTCAATCACTCACATTCAAGCATTTCTTTTTTCCATTACAAAAAAATGGCATCCTCGAATTCCTAATACTAGCGTCGACCACAAAGACAACTCGGTTATCTGAGAAATTGCAGGACAAACAGGCGCCTTGTCCGATTACCTGTTCGCGATCATTCCGTCTTTTCTCCTCCTCTGCCCTTCGGCGCTCGTCCTCCTCTTTGCGCCGGCGCTCCATCTCCTCTATTCTCCTTTTTTCCTCCTGCTCCCGCCGCCTCTGCTCACGCTCCTGCTGCCTTCGCAACTCTCGCTCACGACGCTGTTGCTGTAACACGCCAGGAGATAACAACAGTGAGTGCAACGTGCACAGGAAACTCAAAGTTGACAAATGTTTTAAATGAGCAACACGATATTTGGGTTTTGGCGATTTTTAACTAGAACTCTGTCTGTGGACCTGGTTCAGCTCTGGAAAAGTCTCATAAGATATAAATGTTTAACATGCCTTGTCCAAAAGATGAACAAAATACACATATGCATGCAGGGTGCACCCTGCAACTTTCCCCAAACAAAAACAGTTCCATCAAAAGCACTTGGCTGATGATGCTGATAAGGGCTTAGAACAGAATGGCCTTCATAATCTCCTGCCTCTCCAGGACCTTTTTTAACAGGCCAAACTTAAACTCGGTTATAAAAGAAAGAAAGAAAAGCTGCTTCATATTTGTCAGATGTACTTGTTTTAACAGCACAGTGAAATTCTTTCTTCGAATGTCCCAGCGATGTTATGGGGTCGAAACACAGGGTCAGTCATGATACAGCGCCCCCTGGAGCAGGATTAAGGAGAAGCTTGGCGATACCAGGGCTTGAACCCCCGACCTTCCATTTACTAACCCAGAGCCTTTGCTATGGTAGCCCGGGTTTGCTATGAAAACCCTCTGAACACTCTAGCAGGATGCAAAATGACAAAGAACTAGCCCCTTCAAAAGTATTGGAACAGAAATGCAGATTCTATTTTTGCTATGTAGTAAAAACATTTGGGATTGAGATCAAAAGTCAAATAGGAGACTCCTTAGGAAAGACTTTGGTCTTTGGTTTTCTATTTATTTATTTATTTTTAATAAGAACAAACAGACCCCAATTTAAAATTTCATTGCTTAATATTAACATCTACATGTAGGACATGGTCTTGGAAACCATCCCTCGCTTACTATAACTGCGTCAAGCTGCTGACCCACTATGGACGTTAAACTGTTGCACCGCCTTATGCAATGCCTTTTCAGACTTGTACAGCAGCTTCCTTCCGTTGTTGTTTTTTTTTTTTTTGTAGGGGGGATGGTGGTTGGGGGTTTCCCCACTTCAAGCTCCTCTACAAACATGCCAGCTGTGCAAAGATTTGGTGACTGATTAGGTCTAAAACCTTCCTCTCCCCCCCTAATGATAGTACTTTGTAGTTTTGCCAGCATGTTTTTAATAATCGACATGCAGCATGATGATTTTCGCAATTAGATTGAATGGATTTCTTGTAAATTTGCCGACATGGCGTTTCCGTAGTCTTTGTCAGATTGTTCCAAAAAGCTAATCGCACAAGTCCAGTCGCTGAAACGACCTCCACCAGGTTTCACAGTGTGTTGGATTATGACCAAATTATTTAAACGCTCTCTAAACCGTCACATACTCAGGTGCTCCCCCTCTCACTCACCTCCTCCAGGCGTCTCCTTTGTTCTTTCTGCTGCTCTATACGTTTCTGGCGCTCAGCCAGCAGTTGGCGCTTGTATTCCTCCTGCTCGCGGAGCTGCTGTTCCTGAAGGAGCTGCTGTCTCTTCAGGGCCTCTGAGCGCTCCTTGTTTTCCTGCTGCAGCCGGATGAAGTCCCGTCGCAACGTCGATTCGCCAGGTACATTCACGATAGAGCTGTGAGAAAAAAAACAGAAAGTAGTATTAAAAAAAGCTTCTTTTTTTTCTTCAGAGTAGCTTAATTATAAGATCATTGAGCAGCCATCCTAAAAAACTTTGCATAGAGCTTTAAATTATGCTAAGGAGTGTAGTTCTTACTGTTTTTTTTATTCCTCCATCACTGTCATGTTGCAGAACGGGACACTAAAACATAACAGACTTTGCTGCTATTTACAGCTATTTACACACACACACTTCGCTCAAGCAGAAGTAGAAGGACAGAAACTTCTGTTTTAAAAATACTCTGGTAAAAAGTTGCAATACTGAACTTTTTAACTCCAGTTAAAGTAAAGAAATTTGGACTCTGACATGTACTTAAGTAAAAAGTAGTCATTGAGAAAAATGTAAGTACTGTAACGAAGTATGTGCAAAGGTGGGACATGGGGTATATCGGTAGGAGAATGCTGAGGATGGAGCCACCAGGAAGAAGGAAAAGAGGAAGACCAAGGAGGAGGTTTATGGATGTGGTGAGGGAAGACATGCAGATGTAGAGGACAAGGGGGTTGGGAGCAGAAGCATCCCTACAACATGAGGCTACCACAATCATGCTTTATTGTGGTTCAGAGTGAGAAGCAGTGTAGGTTTTCTGCCAAATGTACAACTTCGGGGGAGAGGTTAACCAAGGTGTTCTTTGTTCATTTTGGCCATGGCACAAATACATTGGGAATAAAGCTAACACTTTGTGGTATAAACAAATTACTTATGCTGGTAACACAACACACTAGGATTTTTACCTAAGCATCTTAGGCTTCATTAATGTGAAATTGAAAGTGGAAAACAAATTAAATCACGCGTTCGGTTTAGCAATAATTGCGTAAAATATTAAAAGTACCTGGGTTCTCCTTCCTGCTCTGGAGCCTCGTCCTCTTCGTCTTCACTTAGACTCCAATCATACTCTGTCTCATCTGCAAGACAGTGGTGCAAGTAATTCAGTAAACTCTGAATAATCCAATTTAGACATCTGTAGTTACATAAGGCAGAATCCATTATCATTAAGAAACTTTAGGTGAAAATAATGAACAGGTATAAATAGAAGCCGAGGTCGAACCTTTGTCCCCTCGCTTCTTGCGTGTGTGGTCGATGTGGTCTTTGAGCTGGATGCGGACCTGCCTCTCGTTCGGCTGGTCTCTTATGAAAGGGTGTTTCAGAAGCTGATCGGTGGGTGGCCGCTGGGTGTAATTCTTCACTAAACAGTTCTCAATAAAATTGATGAACTTCTTGGACCTGGTGAGAATAAAATAAAAATACAGATGTGTAAAATATGAACATGAGCTAAAAGGAGAAACCTTCTTTTGGGAAAGTTTCATAAGCCACTTGTCTAGACAGATTTTCAGGAAGTGTTTCAGTATACAGTGCGAGTTGTGATGTGGACGTTGTACTCGGTGAGAGAAAGAGTTCAGCCTTGAAACGGTCAAGAACTTCCTGCATTTCAGTTTTATGGCTAAAGACAGAGGGTTGTATCATGGAAATTGTGAGATCAGCCAGCCAAGGTTATAAGAGGCACAAGGAAAGACCTTTGTTCTGATTTACTCCATTAGCGCATGCTAAGCTAGAGATGCACGGTGGTTAATGAGAAAATCGTTATGAACAGGATGTATATTAGCACTATTAGCTCTTGCATCAAGTCTGAAGAATTCTCCAATAAAGAAACCTTTCACTACAGGCAAATGATTCATCATTATCCGGAAAACAGACCTTATAACAGTCAATAGGAGGCGCCGCATTCAGGTTCATCCATAATTATACAAGTGCGAAGCTTTTTTTTTTTCATAACGCTCCTTTTGGCAAGTGTTTCAGCTTCCATAATCACCTTATTATATCTGGATAATGCAGTGGAAACCAATCACCACATTACTGACATTCTAGCCAGGCCTTAGAACCAAGTAGTAGAAGACCTACATGGCTGGATACTTCATAACGACACTGATTTAAAGCTAACAAACATGCTGCAAAAAAATTGTCTTTTATAAACCCCCATAAATGTTAATCATTATAATTGATGAGGCCATGATGTGCACATAAAAAAAATAATAATAATAATAATTTAAAAAAAGGGGGCGATTGTTCAAGAACCTTACCATTTTTTGGACTTCAGACGGGGAGGTGGATTTCTTGGGATGAGGAAAAGAGCTCGCATCGGGTGCATGTCACAGAGTGCTGAACAAGGAAAGGGAGGATTATCACATTTTTACAAACTCCTGGCAACCATAAGTTAGAGTATATCCTATATCTCAAAAATCCTACTGAGGTGGACAGTAGCTTGGGTACTTAAATGGTTATAATGTGCAGTCTATTAGTTTTGCATTCATAGTTCCAAACACCAAAAAAAAAAAAAAATACAATCACTCTTGCAAAACAAAACCTTTTTGGTTCGTTCTGTACGTTTTAATATAATTCACTTCACTATATACATTGTTACATTAAACGCTTTGAATCATCAGTCGAGACTCGATCTGGAGGATTGTAGAAGATTGTTTTCAATCTTTTTCAAAATTCTGGTCAACAATTTTGCCTAGGGCTCAGAAACAATGTGCTGCGTTAAAAACTGTGTTATAATACATTATACTGAATACATTCTATTCTTCCCTTAATGAACATCAATGTACTTGACAGACATCAAACTGCTTTGTGTTTTAGATTTTCTTCCTAGTCAGTTCGTTTCGTTTTCTGGCCTGGTAGGTCAGCTAAATAAGAAAATCAGAGGTCTGTCCACCCCAATATCATATAAGCACATGCCTGTATATAATGTACAGATCAACGTGTAAGAATACGTACGGGGAGCTCCCTCTGCCATTTCAATAGCAGTGATTCCACATGACCATAGGTCACTCTGCACAAAAATACACAATTATTGGTGTTGGTGGTCATCATAATCATTAGAATAAACCATGTCACGATAAAACCTAACAGTAAAACATTACTGAAGCCAGTTAAATAAACCTACTCTGTAATCGTAGGTTGCGTCGGGGTTTTCGTCGCAGGCGATGACCTCGGGTGCCATCCAGTAAGGCGTGCCGATGAAAGTGTTCCTCCTGCCGACTGTCCGGTCCAACTGGGCACTCACGCCAAAATCAACTGGAGGGAATCGCACAGAACAAGATGAAGCAGACGCTGGGATACGGCAGTAAAATGATTTTCTCCCGAAGGTTTATTTTCATTTCACACAATTACATTAACAACTTCTCTCACCTAGTTTGACCTCGGCGTTCTCTGTGAGCAGGACGTTTTGGCCTTTGATGTCACGGTGGATGACGTGATGTGCGTGTAGATGGGCCAGACCCTGAACACACAAGGTAATGACGACACGTATTAAGGTACGGAGTTCCGACTGATGCATTTAATGCACGGTTCAGGGGTTTATGAGTAGAAGTTTGGAATACATAGCAAACTGTAGAATTCGGGTCACGACAATCCAAAACAAAGCAACAGCTAATGCATCTAAAATGGACTGGAAATGGTAGAGGATTGTCTTACTTGCAAGCCATTTAGTAAACAATATCTCGTTATATTTGAATTAAAAAGATTATTTGTAATGTTTAAAATCTAACCAGACCCATGGGGGAAAAAACCTGAGAAAAAAAAAAAAAAGTTCAGATTGCGCAACATGTATTTCATGCAGCAACGATTAAAACACTTTTCATAACTAAGGGTCATAAAAATCTCACTATAAGCTTTTAAAGCACAAACTCTACTTCATTACTACACGTGCACAGACCTATCCTACGTTCTTGTACTGTTGCCTTTTATAATAAATGCCGTGTTGGTAAGAAAAACAAACAAACTGGAAAACATGCTTGAATCTACTAACTCTGAGGATCTCTCGTGAAATGTAGGCGATCCAGTCTTCCTTCAGGCCGTTCTTTGTGTTCTTCACAAGGTCTGTGATTGAGCCAGCTCCACAGAATTCCATCACCAGCTACAGCGAGACACAATAAGTAAGAGGGGGTGCTGTTATTCGAAAATCATCAGTGATTGAGTGGTATGAGGTTGCCTGGTGCCAAAATGCCAAGTGTTTCCTCATACCACAAGCCAATATATATTTTTTTTTATTTAAAATCTTGGCATAACATTTATTTAAGTATATAAATAAATGGCATGCCATGTTTTATCTGTTAACGGTTGCATCCACTGGGCGGAAAAAATACAATAAAAGAAAGTAAAAAGAATTGAAAGTTGTACAGAAATCCTGAGCCCATGCTTCAGTGTATTATATTATATATATATATTTTTTTTTTTTTTCCTCGTCATCACAATATATTATATTCTTGGCATAACAATTTTTTTTTCTTGTGTTAGAACTTGTGTTATAACGACTTAAATCTCAACCTAAAAGTCCGCTTTCTTAAGACACAACTGTATCACGAGAAAATCACGAGAATGTTTCTGGTGTACATCATGGAACACGACTGAAATCTCTATCAAAGTTGCTAATTTCCTGCAGCAAATATGGACTTTATCTCTGCACTGAGAGTAAGTGTGTGAGAGAGACGCTGCCTCTAGAACATATTACACAGAAAAATGAAGCGCTGATCACAGAAACAATGTTTATATTAAGATCGTGAGAAAATTAAGTTGAGATCACGAGAAAACAAGAAAGGAAAAAAAGTTATAATAATATAAAAAATATATATATTATAATGCATGGCCTTCTAGGACTTCGGTAAAGATGTTGCGCTAGTGGGAAATCAGAAAACACAAAGTCCTCAGTTGTGAAGTCTTTCCTTTTGTGGAAAGCCTACTGATATTACAAAGCACTGACACGAGTGCTTCCTTACAGGAATGTTCACCGCGGCAATGTTTTATCGTTCAATAACATTTATTATTAGTTCTACCCTGCAAAAGTATAACAAATCATTCAGTTTATTCGAAAATTAATTACAAAAAAAATGCATTTTGACCGATTAAGGAAGGTTAAAGAATTCAGCAATACATCTATATTATATAGTCCTCATATTTTCTTCGTATTTAAAAAAAAAAATAAATGAATAAATAAATTCATTTAAAAAATAAATAAATAAATAAAAAAAATAAAATAAATAAAATAAATAAAAAAAACACAACACACACACACACACACACACCACTATATTTTATATATATATGCACTATCACAAAAAATTATTAAAAAAATAAATAAAAAACAACTCACCCAAAGCTGGTCATCATGTCCTGGGGGACTCTTTTTAATGAATGCGCCATAGTAGGTGGCAATGTTTCTGTGATGGGAATATTTCTTTAGCATGTTGATCTCAAGCTTAATCTCTTCTTCTTCATCCTAAAATCACATTAAATGAGATATGGAGTTAAGCCTGACATAATTAGCCTGGACACAGTTTGTGCTAATTCCATTTACAAAGGCACTACAGGAGGTCTTATGTGATTCGGCCTGTGACAGATGGATTCACATAATGAGATGAGAAACAGTCTGGTTTCGATGCTAACCAACGCATGATGAACAACCTCCTTTTGAAATTTGTGTAATTGGCTCTCTTCCTATAAAAACCTCAAAATGGCACATTCGTTACAAAGACATAAAAAGAAAAGAGCGTAATCCGTTTAATCACGGTTTACAGAAATTAAGGGTAATTGATTAGCCTGGTTTTGCTGTGTCGGCCTTCGGTCGTTTTTTCAAAGCGGTATAAAGAAACGAACGCCAAGATTTTCCTAATGAACGCTGTGAGGAGAGCAAATAAGCAGGATTTACTAACCCTGGCACAAGGATTTCATATAAGATGCACCGTTTTTATTCTTAACACTTTGGTAAACACATCATTCAAGGTGGTGAGACTTCATGTTTTTTCTCTTGGGAAAAACAGCTGGCACACCTTCAGAGATGATGCACTATGTCTGGAACATTGACCGTTCACCAGGATGTAAGACGACGGATCCACCCAATTATCCACTGCCATTACGGAGTGAAAAAATGCCGTTGACCGCAGCCGAGCTCTCGACTCCTTCACCGCGTATTAAGGTTAATTTAAAACATTCTGTTCATCCGTGAGTCATGTGCACCAGGGATGAGGCATGCTTTTACAAAGGCTTTCTGTCTAACGCAATTAAATAGCCTCTGCTGCTAGTCTGGTTACCTGCAAAGAAATCTGGTCATAGCACAATTGACTAATTAATTATTCACCGTTCCCTACTGATATTCACTTTAAAAACCAACAAACCATCTAATAGCCCTTGACAGTACATTCTTCAGTGAAATTGAAATAAAAGTACTGCTCACTAGAACATTGACGAGAATATTTCTCAACTACTAATAAGCTTCATGAACATTTCGGTGCTACAAATATTATTTCACGAAGAAAAATCTAATCAAATCACAAGTATGACCAGAGTATGGAGACCTAGATGAAAACATTTCTTCTATCGGCTCCTGCATGGAAAATGTCTGCCCTATTGGCGAGTTTTTACGAGAATTTTAACTATGCCACAGCCGTTTAGAGCCTGAGGGAGGAAAACAAGCTGTGCTCTTAAGGTGGGAGGGACTGTATACTCTTTCTCCCTTGTCAATCACTGATGTAGTCACCAATCACTGTCATCAGTGAGCTCGTATATGTGGAAGAGGGTAAATAGCACTTTCCTCCCTTCTCCCATTCGAGGCAATATGAGCAGCAGTTCAAAAAGGTTTGGTCAGCTCGGTTCCTGTGTTTTGTAGGAAGCGTGTGTTAACATTCACTCTCTTTGTTTTATAAATGTCACATGACTGGTAGGTGGAAACTGACCACACAAAAAAAATTTAATAAATAAAATCTTTATAAAAAAAAAAATATATATATATATATATATATATATATATAT
>JAAIIK010000020.1:5382773-5414663 GCA_014706435.1 Silurus glanis
AAAAAAGAGACATGGCTAAACAATCTAAACTAAGACATTGTTAATATTTTCTGAACAATTTATTAGCTTCCTAATTTATGTGCAGTTAGAAAATACAATTAACACCACATTAAAGAAAATGCTTTCAAAATATCACAAAAGTGCATTTTTAATTTTGGATTTTCTATGTTCATTGAAGCAATTTGTCAGTGGTTCTCACACACACACACACACACACACACACACACACACACACACACACACACACACACACACACTCTTCCTGAGGCAGTCTGGATTAGCCCACTCTAACGGGTCACATTACATCTGTCACCTGACACTGCTGAACAGATGAACACAGACAGAGCCAACTTATGACTGTGCTAAAATATGCTGCCCTTTGCTACTGATCCTATTTCAGAGCCAACAAAGCTGCGCTTACAATAAACCAAAAGAGCAGACTACTGTGTCTGCTATGACGACTAGACAGGCATCTTGCGCAAACCAAAGAGCATATAAATGCAGAAATGCCAAACAAAGAAAAGCAGAAGTATGGCTTGGCTTTATAAATATATACACATGTATACATGATCCACAGTTGGATTTCTGAAGGGTAAATAATCATTCTTATAATACAAAAATAGTGTTTAGGACAAAAACTGAGAATATTCAATCATTTCAATTCGGATTCAATGTTAAATCAATGCTGCACTCATGCTCAAGGGGCATCTTGGAGATTTTCAAAAACAACAAAAAAAAAAAACATGTGAAAGACCCTACATCATGTCATTTCCACTCAATGTCAAGTACTTGACAGTGCAGGTTAACTAGAGTTCATATTCTGTCATCATTTCAACATCGTGGCATTTGTATTACACCATTAAAACCAAGAAATGTGTTCCGGCATCAGACAAAGAAAAAGTCAAGTCTGCCTAAAATTTCTCATCAGGCTGTGCGCTTTAATGTTGTTTTCCTCCACATTATTCAAAGTGAACTGCTACAGAATGCATTTTAAAACAACTACAACTTCCTAAATTTATTTCGAGCTTTAGCTAAATTCGCGCAAATTTACGGACTCCCCTAATACACAAATTGACACGAAATCTCTGTGCCAGGAAAGGAACATTTTACTGAAATGACAAATTCTTTCGTAAAAATACGTGTAATGGTTCCCTCACGAACATGGTCTCCGCCTCGCACATTGAAGGCAGTGTCGCTACTTGATCCCTGCTGGAAACACGATTTGTACTGCTCCTGCGGATGCTGGAAACCGGTGCTATTCCCTTCATCCCCTACATTTTAATGAAGGTCTAGCGATGTGGATTCGTTTGTGTTTTATGTACAGCTTCAAGAATTTTTCTTAAAAATCTGCGTATCAGGGGAGTGAATAAATGAAGGATGGATGTAATGAATTCACTTCTGAATACATAAATTGAAGGAATAAATAACTAACTATCTTGCGTGTTCCTTAAATGCAGACGTTTGTTAAAAAGTATGCTACCATAGGTAGAATGGTCAAGTAGAACAAATGTAAACGATTTCATTTAATCCGTTTCATTTATACCCATTTAATCCATTACTTAAATAACTAAATATAATAAAGTATATTGCATTAACTTGATTTAATCCTTGTTGTTTTTTTATATTTTGTTATATATTTTATTTACACCAGGCATGCATTTGATTTAAAATAAATAAAATAAAAAAAAAACAGTTTATGTTTACAAATATTACTAACAATAAACGACGTTAATAAAAAAAAAAAACCCAAGCAATTTTGTTTTGCATTTCTTCCCCATAACTGTACTGAAATTGAACCGAAACGTGACGAGGTACTTACCGATCTGCATCATTACACCCCTTCTATACATTAGAAATCTTTGGACACCTAAACCATTAACAACATATGTGGTGGTTGTTCTTGGAGGCACACACAATATTTAAAACGTCTGTGTGCTATAGAATTACAATTTCCCTTCACTGAAATCAACAGACCCAAACCTGTTTAATAAAACAAGCTTAACATAAGATGTGGTTTTGCTAAAGCTGGAGTGGAAGACCTCCATTAAACTGCACAGAGATCTGATCTCAACCCCACTGAGTACCTTTACGTTAAACTGGACACACTGACTGCACCCTAGCCATTCTCAAGCATCAGTATCTGATCTCACTTATGCCTTTGTGGCTGAATGAACACAAATCCCCACAGTCACACTGCAAAATGTAGTGAAAAGCTTTGCTGGAAAAATGAGATGTTGAACCAGGACATATAGTATGATAATCAGGTGTCCACACACTATAATAATCATATTAGAATCAGTTATACTGCACATGCCTATATTTTAGTCAATGCTGCACATACACTCGACGCAGAACTGAACTGAAACTCACGCACACACACACACACACACACACACACACACACAACTGTGTGACTGATCTGTACAACCCGGACTCAACACACACAATCGTACTCACTTCACACATCCACGTCTTCTGCGCCGCTCATATTACATCACCTCATTTACATGCTGTTTTTGCACACCTTTTTCGACTGCTGCTATTGCTCTTTTGCACAACATTGTGTTTACATTTTTGTTTCGATACAATGTTCACTCCTGTACTCAGTTCTCTTTTACACACCGCACTGTGCGATATACAGCAGGTTTACTGGCGGCGCTATTTTGTGTTTTTGTCCTACACTGTACTGTATTGTCTTGTACTGTTTGCACCAGGTTGCACTCGATGCACTTTATGTGGCGAGGACACTTACTAGTCCTAGCCCTGGGTTTTCTGTGATATACAGGTAGTCGTCGACTTACGACCTATGCAACTTACGACCATTCGACTTTACGACCACAATCGCTAGCCGCGGCGTACTAAAGTGCGTACCAGCTTCCGGCATAATTTCACAGTACTGTACATATAGCCTACTCTACTTACGACCAAATCGTGTTACGACCGGTCTGTCGGTCCCAATCGTGGTCGTAAGTCGACGACTACCTGTAGCTTTATGTTGTTAAATGTAGCACCAGGGTTCTGGTGGAATGTTGTTTCATTTCACTGTGTCAGCTATAAATGGGTAAAATGACAATAAAAGCTTCTTGACTTGACATATGTCAATGTGAATCCACTGTAGAAATAAAACTGTCTAACAAGCCAGATATCCTGCAGAGCCTGTTGGAGGTTTGGGGTAGGAACACCCCAGAAAATGTGGTGGTGGTACACACAGACACACAGAGTAGTAATTGAGGGTTGAGAGGGGTATGCCCACCCACGCAGCCCATATTAAGGGTCCACACGTTCAAGCTCAGCAGATCCAGACTTACAGTCTGGAGCTCACAAACTATCTGCCATCCAAAGCATCAAAGCATGGCCAACTTCAATGTTTTGCAAAAAAAACATTTTCTTATTCTAGCTGACATTCATAGTGGCTGTATGTTTGGCAATCTGTAATTCCTTGTGAGCCGTTATTGCTGGTTTGCGTACGGCGTAAACGATGTGGAATGTTATCGCGGGTCCAATTAAACAGCCCTCCCTCTCTGTTCCCATGTGGCACAGACTCGCATTAAAAGGGAAACGTCCCATTAATGGCTGAAAATGTTTCCAATTAAAAATACATCTAGCAAGTCTTTCTCTACATTTCACTGATATATCTATGAAGCAGTCCATCCACTCTTAATGTTGTGGATTATATTCAAAACGACATAGTTTTGAGATTTTTTTTTTTTTTTTTTTATTTTTTTTATTCGAATGCAATGAAAACATTGACTCACTTGCCAAAAAAACCAGTTTTGTTTGTACTCCGAATTGAAAACGTTGGCTTATATCCAGTGAGAAGACTGTGGGACCAGTTTTGTTAAGGTGTCAGAACTTGTCGAGGACGCTCCTTATTTATGTCCTTGGCACTGAGTTTCATAATAAAGTCTTTTATCATATCTGAGTGTTGCTTAACTGTTTCAGGTGGCTTGGGAATCAGGTAACAAATGATACGCACCCTAACCTCGCTTTGGTGTTTACCAATGTTTAGATTTTTGCGGACGTTTAATCTGATTGCGCCTGTTGAGTCATATTTGAGGGTCTTTGTTCTGAAGCTAGGAGGTTTTAATGTGAACGACACAGGCTGTCATGACTGAAACCAATGCCATGGGAAAAAAATTTGGGAAATAACCACCTACAGTCAAATTGCTGGACACACAAAAATCTGAGTGCTGACAAGAAATTTGTTTATTAAACAGATTTGCTCTGAAATCACATCCAAACAAGCTGCTGCTGCTGATGATTAGGTTTCATATTATAATTTATCAGCAAAAGCATTTTAAAATGCTATAGTGAATACACTTAAACTCCAATAACGTATGCAACATTATGAAGCCTCTCAAGTATTGGCTCACGCACTGTTAATGTGTGTATGCTCTGCACTGGACTGCTCTGAGTGTGTGCGGTTTTAGATGCTTTGCACCGTGGTCTATAATGTGGTAAGTGCAATCATGTTCGGATTAGTCTATGTCTTGTTCGGTCCAGCACCTCTGTGCAGTGCCTGTATGTGTAAATGTGCACTGGTGGTTTGTTCCAGACCAGAAACGAATTCCTTGTATGTTTAGGCAGGCTTGGCCAATAAAATCGATTCTCGTTTGAGTAAAGACAAGGAGTTGAGTGAGACTCTCATACCGAATGCGAGACCACGTATGCCTTGCCAACTGGTTAATGGTTAATGTTTGACGGCAAGGAAGTGAAATCGATGTCACAATCGTCATGAGTCATTACAAAGATAAGCGGTTAATGATATGTCTGAACGAAATGCTCAGTAAAATGACCGAGATCTAACCTGTTGTAATGTCTAATTTGGCATTGCCAGCTAGATGTTTTGGTTGGCTGGTTGAAAACCGATTGCGCTATGTCTGTGTATTGCCCATGCTTCTAAGCATGGTAGGAAAATGTATCTAAATCGTTTAACTGATTATTTCTAAGGTGAGTATAATGTCTTATTCTATACTCGGGTATCCATGGATAGCAAAGTAGCGCAGCACGCTGTCTCACATCTCTGGGATCCGTTGTTCGATTTGGAGCTTGAGGTTACTGTCTGTGTGGAGTTTCACATATTACATCTCTTAGAAAATGCTTACAGATAAGCTATTAGGTGGGCATGGTGCACGACGATGGTCCAATTTCCTATCCAGGGTGTATTATAGCCTCTCGCTGCAGAATGAATAATTCAATCTGATACAATTGCAGTACTCAGATTAGTTGGCCTTTGTATAAGTAGCATTAAAAGTTATATAAACATTAAACCATTCACAACATAACAGTGAAAGTTTTTTTTTTTTTTTAGGTTTCTTTTAACCTCATGCAAGTCCAATAAACACAGGAAGTGGTAAATGTTCTCTCATACCAACAGAATGAACTGTTCTAATCCCTATGAACAAAACCAATGTCACACTTTTATCCAGGACTAATCCATTTCAGATCAACCCTATAGAAGATGACTAGAAATCTGCTCTCTTGATGGATGAAGGCTCCAACGGAGCAATGTATTACTTTACCTCTGTGACGTCCATGACCTTGATGGCCGCCAGCTGTCCTGTTTTGACATGTCGGCCCTGTAGGAGAAAAAAGAAAAGAAAAACAGTTGTTCATCCGTCTCTCGTTGGCACAAAAGTTCTAAGAGGGGAAATGGTGAACTTAGTGAAATGAGAAGTGGTTTGGACAATTATTCCGCAAAAAAAAAAATTCAGAACGTATTATTACTTCCTCATGTACGGCCAAAAGAGAGTGGACTAATACAAAAACACAGTGACCACATCATTGCCACATTATTGTTGAAAGAACGAATCACAACCCGAAGATGATTTACAATTTCATGCTTTTAAACAACTTAATGTCAGGCTTCCTCTTAGCCGTTGGAAGTTTTACCCCGATCCTGGGCCCTCGTGAAAACATTCCCAATCACTCCTTGGCACATTTCAAGAATTCTCTTCTCTCTTTGGATTTCTCTAACTTTAAACATTGCTCTGTCCATCACTCATCGGTTAAATAAACAAAGCCAAAAATAGACAGACTCGTCCTTTTTCTGATATCCAAATCCCAAGTCCCTGAAGAAAAGCACTATTATTAGGCAATCACGAAACCTATCAAGTTATTACGCAATCATGAAACCTATCAAAATTTCTAGGGCTTTAACATGCAGTCACGTGCAGATGTGTGCAAAAATACATCTTTGCTGGGGGGTGGGGGGGGTAAGTGGGACACATTGGAAATACCACCTTTAGAGTGCAGCCTAGTGAGAGTGAACGATTTAAAATGGGGGGAAAAAGGTGACTTTGGTGGTAAGTAATAAAGAACTACTACCAGGAGTCTAAAGAAATTCAGATGTAAACTTAATTATCCCCAAATGAAGGCTCTCTCACAGCACTGTTCTGTCTGACCGTAAAAAGGGTCATTGGGGAAAAAACGATGAAAAGAGGCTGAGTGGCGTGGAAAGTAAAGCAGTCGTCCTATGTCACGGGATTGTTATGGTCCATCATTGACGCCATGCTCTCTCAAGCAAAGACATTCTGACAATCGATTGGATGTGATAAGCTCGTGTCAAAAAAGAAAGAAAGAAAAAAGAGGAGCTGAACAGAACCTGCTCCAACAGAAAATAGCATTGGGCAGCAGTGGGGTATTAGATTTCTTTATTTCCCCCTCTATACAGAGTTGATAGAAGTGCCAAGTCCTTTACTCTCTCAGCCTCCCAGTTATGAAGAGGGTCAGAAGTCTGGGGGATGACAGACAAGAAATGAAACCAGCTCTAGGATGGATAGATTATGATTGCTTTGTGGGTCAATACGCTGTCCTTGG
Source organism: Silurus glanis (assembly GCA_014706435.1). Lineage (NCBI taxonomy): Eukaryota > Metazoa > Chordata > Actinopteri > Siluriformes > Siluridae > Silurus > Silurus glanis. The sequence goes on from JAAIIK010000020.1 coordinate 5,389,593, forward strand.
CAGTTTTCCCAAAAGTAAAGTGGAATTACATCATGCTGCTTCCAGCTTAATGTGTGGAGAGGTGAAGCAATAACATCGAAACTGTGGGAAAATGTAAAAAGGAGGTAAAACCAGAGGCTGTAAAGAGGTGAATGCAAAACTGGAAACATGTTTTCATTAAAGCAGGGTATAGAGATATGCCAGGAGGAGGTAGAGCCCAGGCAGAAAACCAAGCCACACTTACACACCCTCCTTTTTTTTTTCCTTTTGTTCCCAATACATTTCTATAATAAAATCTAAACTTGGGAAAAAAAATATTTGCATGCTTCTCGAACAATTCAAGTTTAACAAGTTATCACTTCACTCCTAAAACTTGAATGGGTAAATGAGAGGAAGCCACACTTCCCTTTTTGGTACGGATGTATCCAAATATGAAAATACATTATTCCTACTAAAAAAAGTACTAAATGACCTTTAAAAATTCTTTGCTTTACTATTTTCCTGCCAAACAGAGTTTTTAGACTGATGGTACTCTTAGCCTGTGACCCTGTGAACCGCTATAAGGAAACATTTATTGATGGAGTATTCAAAACACTTTTTCACTTGTTCTGGATAAGAGTGTCTGCCAAATGATATCATTGTAAAAAATGGTATGTAATACAAATACAGACATGGATAGTAGACAGGCTAGTTGGACTATATCTCCCTTTCTTTTGATCAAAAGCCTGCCAGAAAGCATCACACCAGATGTATGCGTTGGTCGAGGATCCCAGAGGGCAAAACAAAAAGGTTTTTTACTTTTATGTGGCGCTTGAAAGGACAGCATGTAGAAGTACATGGACAGCTTTGAGTGGTTTCAGAAAAATTCCCAACTCCAACTAAAAGTTAACCCCCTCCAACCTCCCCCACACCGAACACACCTAAACTAAAACTAGCCTATAGCGTGCTCATTGAGCAAGAAATACGGTGGACACCGCTTCATCTTTTTCCTCAGTATCTGTTTGGCGAGCAAGTTAGCAGTGGTGCACATGATTTGCTGCCTCTCCTACCAAGATCTTACATGCTGAACCAGCAATCCAAAGAACATTAAGTTCAAATCCATGTTTGCAACAATAAATCCCACCACCCAATCAATGGTTTACTCCAGTTGGCCAACCTAAACACTGCCCTAATAAGCCCTGAAATAAAACCAAATTTCTACAAAAAGGTACATACAAATTAAACTGATTTAATTTATCGATCTCCCACAAAAAAAATATTAAAAAAAATAATAATAATGTGCGCTCACACGATTGAAATCTGAATATAAAACGTATGAATATCGAATACTAAACAAATACACATTATATGTGAAGTGTTACACCCCGATCTTCTGAAGCCAGTAACTGTAGTGGTTTCTTCACAAAAATCCATTCTGCACAATTGGCAACGAGGGACTCCAATTTACAAAACTGAGTCAATGGCAATTTTTAAACACATATAGATCTAGATTATTCATGCTACAGGATTGGTTTAGTCCAGTAGAAAAAAAAATTACTGAAAGATTGCAGCCCACCAGTTGATCACCTGCAATTTAGAATACTATCATCAAAACGAACCAACGTATGTTCACTTACACATAGCTGCTTCACCTAATAGTCAAAAAACAGGCACCATTACATCAACATTCTGACTAGTCACTACCTGCAGCAAACATGCAAGTCCAGTTTAACAACCAAAAAGATGAAATATCAAAACAACAAATGTTGGCTAATACTCTATAGTTATTGATGCAAAGACGGGATTCTTCGACTGCTCAATCTAAAGAACACCACGGTGATCACGTTTTACAAACGCACCTATAAACCGAGCGTCCAGTCCTGGCAGACTGGGAGCGCAGCCAACAGAAAGCTGTGCAGATAAAAGCGGGATTGTGAGCTCATTGCTTTCTGGAATCCAGCATGGTTTTTGTGTCGAGTCACTCAAATTTGACCGAGCTGTAAAACTAGTACCAGATGAAATTATAATCACTCGGCACTCTGTACCGCATAAAGAGGGCTTGAGGAACACTTTGAAATGCATTTCAACAACTGTCGAGTAATGAGACGTGTTTTTAATGGCGCAGACAGGAAATCAACTCGTGTCTACAGAGAAAAGATGTAGCTCTTTTCACATTCAAGTGCTACACATGTACCCATTTTTCTCCATTATCTTTACATTGCATTTTGCTGCTAACGCATGCTTCTGGCATGTCCCATTGTGAATTGACCCAGTGTGCGTTTCTGTTCATCTAGATAAAGACGGAGGCCTCTTCAGTGCCTTAGGGCAAACTTTAATGAGTGTGGTTTATCTGGATGGCTCATTAGGATGCCAGGCACCACCAGTTTAAGCTCCAGGCTAATCTATTAAATGTGACCCTCTTCACACCGCCCTAGTGACTTTTTAGCGTTGAAGTTTTGCTGGATTAGTTTAAATTGGTGAAGGGGGGAACGACCAATAGTAAAGTCATAATTAGAGGGTTTTCCAAATACAGACATTATAGCAGGAACAATTTGTAATCTGCTTGGAATTATATTTTAGTCATATAGTGCGAAAACACACCGGGTCATTTCCGTTTATAAACAACAAAAAAAAAAAAAAGGAAAGGAAAGGAGAGAAACATGATGTTTTGGCACCCGAAAACAAACCATTTTTGATCAAGCGTGGTTTAAAGCCCATCTCTGACACAAAGCTGTAGCAAGCAAAGGAGAAAGAAAATGAGCGAAAAAAAGTCTGCAGTCTAACTAAAGGAAAAAAAAAAAAAAAAAAGGTTTTCTTGAGATTTGGCAAGTCATTTGAAGAAAGGAGAGGGAGAGAAGGACGGTACCAAGGAAGTCAGTGTCCTAAAATGTCCCAGGCCTCAAAGCCACAGTCACTTGATAGCATCGGGTGTTGAGCACTGGACTTCCCTGAGGAAATGCCAGGAAGAACGAGTCATAGCAAATATTGAAGGGAACCAGCATTCACAGAGAACGGTCAGCCCATAAAGACAAAAAAAGCGGTGTGGTTTACTGCAAATAAACAGCATGGCTGTAGCGAACAGATTTGCATACGGCACATCAAACAAATAGTTCTGTTCGACCTGGAGCACAAGCAGAACACGGTGCTGTTGTGTGACCCGGTCAAAGTTCTCTACCGGGTCCAGAGCTGAATCTCGGGTATTATACAATGTTCATGGGTTCAGTGGGAGAGGGTTTGGGAAATCCATTTGACATATTAGGGGAGTCACACGTGAACACAAAAAGGAAACAACACTGAATAAAGGAAATCGGTCAAAAAAAATCCACATTCGATGGTGAGGTAAGGTCTTGTACATGATGACGAAAATTACAGAATTATAAAAAGAAAAACCTTTATCCTCTAAAGACTGGGCAAATCGTACTGGCCGAAGTAACAGTTTCCACAAACGCGCACACAAAATTATTATTTGAAAGGAAATCTTAACAATAAGAGACTTCAGAGTACATGTGGGAACAGGTTGGTATAACCGCGACGCGACTGAAGGATATCCGTGTGTCACGTTTTGTTTTAGCCGCAGCACAAACTCCGCCTCCACCATGTTCTATGGCATAGAGCAACAAAATAGATGACGGACATTTCCTCACTTCCTAGCAGATAATATATCGCCAGCTCCAGCCCTTTATCCTATACATCAGTGGAAAGACTTGTACAAACCAACAGAGCAGTGACAGGCTACAGCAACTTTTGTGGGTTTCCAGCCACATCTAAAAGAGGCAGGGAGAGTGTGTGGTGATGTCCTGAGTGTAAAGAGGAGACTAAATCAAGTGAGCAACTGTGATAGGCAGGTAAAGCTCCATTAAACCAGTCTCAAAACTGATGAAGGTCATGTGAGGAGGCCTGAGGTGCAGTCAGTGTTCCAGTTTATCAGAAACGGGTTCAATAGGGTTACATTTAATGCTCTGTGGCAGGCCACTCCAGATCCTCCACTCAAACCCATCTAAAGCATGTTTTCATGAAGCTGGCTTTGTGCACAGAGGCACTGCCATGCTGGAACAGGTTTGGCTCTCCAAGATCAAGGAGAAGGGAAAATTTGCTAACAGATCCAACCCTATACAAATGTGTCTCGAAATTTGCGATAACAGTTTGGGGAAAGCCCCGCATATAGCTGGAAAAGTCAGATGTCACAGAGACGCAAAACATCTGCCCAGAAGTGAATGAGAGAAATTATATGAAATCCGGTGGGGGAAAAATTATCAAATTCAAATCAAAGCATTAAAAAAAAACTCAATCTCAAGCTTTAACATTCAAGTGATCTTTTAGCATAGCTGTTAAAATTTCAACCAGAGCAATGGACAAACAACCATGTCAATTTCTTCCACAACTAGATATAAATAAAAAATAAAAATAAAACACTGCATTGTTTGGAAATATCATTAAAAACTGAATCATGCTGCAGAGATCCAATGTTTATTGGGTCTTCCATGCTGGATTTCCATTCCGTGTTGCTCGATACAAACTGTGCCTGACTAGATACTAAACCCGTGACTAGCCAGCTAATTTACATTAGCTTGATTTACCTACTTTTTACATTGAGTTGAATGGGAGATTTGGCACTACAGTAGATATTTCACTAACCTCGACAGTCAGAAACTGTAGACTGTAGGTCTTTGTCTACTGTATAAAAGATCATACAAGTGGTATGGAAGAATAAATGCTATATTTTATTTTGTTACAAAACTGAGAAGATTATTTGCAAAGAGCAGATGTTCTTAATAGCTGCAGGAATTATATTTAACATTCAAATGATAGTCGGGTATTTTTTTGTAGATTCTTTTTTAAATCCTTTTGAAATTTCCAATTGATTTCATCACGCTATTTAAAAAAAGAAAGAAAGAAAAACAGCAATATCAAAGAAAGGTTTCTACTGTGTGACAAAAGAGAGCGGATATTTCCAATAGACGACCAAATCACATTTTAATGAATGATCATTACATGACCTGAAGTCAGCAGACGCACTGATTAGTACTTGGCGTTCTATAAATCATAAGCAGCCAGAAGTAGGATGGCGCGGCCTGAAGCCGAATCTCCTTTGGCTTTGATGTAAGAATGCGCCTATCAAAAGAGCAAACGTTATCAATTTCAAGGCAACTGCAAACGCAAGCCTTTGATGGGGTCAGAGTTCACAGGTGCAACAGAGAGGGTTTTGTGGGGTAGACGGGTAGTTTGGGAGGAGGGGGGGGGGGTAGTTTTTTCCTCTCTCTCAACCACTGTTCCTGACAAACACTGATCCTGTGCAATTTATGAGATGTGATAATTCTGGGACAAAGCTGGAAGAGAGAGATAATAGTGCAGGAAGGAATGCTGAAGAGCTGCCTCTCGAACAGGAAGTGGTGAGGATCAGATTGGCAGTGAGGAAATGAGAAGGGACCTGAGAGTGAAAACAGCATGCAGGCAGATCACACGAGATGTCCCGCAATCACTAAATGTAAAGAATGAGAATTGAGGAGTTTGGGATACTAGTGAGGGTGCTGTATGCACATCCTGTTACCATTCACTAACTAACAATGCAGGTGAATTAACATTATGGCTCTAAAACTGAAGACTTAATACAAGCCGTGTGTGATCTCCAAGTCTTTCTCTTTTGAAGAACAGTTTGACTTTCTGTAAATAACCACTGAAAGAAAATACAAGTGCAGAGATTCATTCTGATCCCTTATATATTAGTAAAAGTAGGAAAGGAATAAAAAAATAAGGCTTTTTTGAAAAATTGAATAGATTTTTAAGCCTCAGGCCATCATATACATTAAAAAATAAATAAATAAAAAACATAAATAAATTGTTCTTTCAAACTGTATTCAAATACTAACTGGTCCATTGTATACATTGAGTAATTAATAACTAAAAAAAATGTAATTATTAAAAATGATCTACAAACTATCTAATATCTGCCATCTTTAATTTGGCTTCAAACTGTACATGAGGCGCAACACTAACTCATCACGGGCGTTTCGACTCAACAAATTCAACAGTGCAAGGTTGCCAGATCTCTCCAATGTTCCCACTATTTTAATTATGATCTGCGTAAATGATGCAAGATCATGCTGTGAAAGCAAAATATCTATTACCCAGCTGCTAATAAGCAATTAGCTAAAAAATAAATAAATAAAAAAATACAAATCCAGCATGCCTGCTAAAACAGAGGCCTAAGCTTGAACAACCCCCTGGGAATCTGCCAGAATCTACAAAACAGTCTCACCAGGTTAAACAGGAACCTCTTATGTTCCTCCACTGTCCTGAACACTAAACAGATGAGCATTCATGACACCCCAAGACACAGGCCTTCTTCTGACTGCATTAGAACTAAACCATGATCTATAGTCACTTGAAGTCAGATTACACTTAGTCTCTGTCTAGACACTCCATCTATGGCTCAAAGACTGTTCGCTATCTTTTGTATGCTGAATATGATTGTCCATATTTCCAGGCACATCCATATGCCAGCTACCAATGGAAAAATTATTTTGTAAAGTCTGTGCATGATTGTCCATGTGTTTACGGTTGAGAAATCCTGAAAAATTTGACTGAAATGATAAAATTCATCCTTGCTCCAGGGTAGAACTTTGAAAATGGTTTACATAACCACATCTCCGCTCACAAAATATCAAGATTTGTTGGAGAAAAAAAAAATGTTTAATTGGGGGGGGTTGGGGGGGAGAGAGAAGATCCAAGAGAAAAAAAAGGGGGGGGGGGGGGGGTGGTATGGGGGTACCCCTGATATCCATTTAGCACAGTTATAAAGAGTAAAACCGATACCCCTATTTTGTATTCTGTTTGGTCCCCGTTTGTTTCCAAGAAAAACCAAAAAGCGTCTAAAATGTTGAAATGAGGAAGAAAATGCTCTAACATATGTTAACAGGAAATGGAAATGTTTCACATAGAATGTCACCTGAACAGCCTGCGTTATATTATTTTTCCATTCTTCAGTCCAGATATCCTGAATAAACCGTGCCTCTGCTGGAACAGGCCAAAATGGAGCTCAGCTTTCTATTATGTCTTTCATTTTTTGCAGCTCAAATATCAAAATGTAAAAGATATTAGCATGTTTGTGCTACTTCCTGTGGATGGGTTGAGGGGGTTAAATGGGCTGAAACACTAAACGTGAAGGTTACGGTACTCGATTCCAATCCTTGACAAGACTCTCATCAAAGTTCATTAGGTGCAGTGCTGGAAAAAACGGCTGTGAATGGGTTTGGCTGCCTTGGGTAGGCAATTAAGAATGCAATCCACACGACAGCCTTTTTAATTCTCCATTCTCCCTTCTTTTAATTGAAAGAGAAACGCTTAGATTCGGTCCTGTTGTGAATATGCCGTCTAGTTATTACAGATGCATCACCACCCCCGTGGAAAAGATCCGATCGTAGACGCTTTCATTTATTTATGAATAGGATTGAGCCATAATGCGCGATAGTGTTTTAGTAAAATGAAGGCAGAGCACAAAAGGATCCCTGAAACCCTCGGAGCAGTGGTGAAAAAAGGAAAGCTGGTGAGAGCATGAGAAATGGAGTGCACAGGACCATTTGTTCGTTGGCAACTTGCGTATTGCCGAAGTTGAGCCCGTTACGGTGCGCAGGGTGAAACGGGGCCTCTGCTTTACCGCAACAGCGGTGCTGCTCTAAACACAGCTGCTCAATCACCTGCCCCAGAGTGTCAGTAGTGGTGTCTTAAATTGTGTAATTTGAATACAAGCGTGTTCAGAGTGGAAAATCCGTCGAGATGTAAAATGTCATTAAAAATCTGCTTGAGAAAGTTAAACTGGGGCACCTTTTTTTTTTCCTCAGTGGTAGTAGTCTGCACTACCTGTCAGAACTGGAGGAGAAATGTGTGTAGAAAAAAAATGGCTGATGCACCCAGGAGGAAAAACTGCAACACTGGAAATGCAAACTGAAACTTAATTAAGTGTGTTCAAAATTGACTTCGAGACGAAATCCTGGGTTTGCCATTTTATTTCAAAGTCATTGTCATTGGTCTAACTTCAGACTTCCCTACGTTAACCACAATGGAGTTTGATTCCTGTTGTCGGGGCGTCAATGGGATTTAGACCCCGCGGTCTATCCAGCTTTCACATCCTCGACACAATCAGGGTCTGAAGTGCAGAGGTGGAAGGAGTATAAAAAAATTCTGCTCGAGTAAAAAGTAAAATGCAATTGAAGTACAGAAACTTGTACTTAAGTACAAGCTACCGATTTTTTTTTTTTTTTAAAGCAGGGGGTGCGGTAGATTTGAAAAACCACTTCAAAAAGTAAAAGTACAAACAAAAACAAACAAAACAAAAAACTACCCATTTACAATAACACGAGTAAATGTAATTCGTTACTTTCCACCTCTGCTAAATTGTCAACCATCATTCCAATACCTTAATCGATACCAAGCAAATCAAGTTATTCCCATAATCTTTACATTCCCTTTATGGAGCCCAGTGCTCACTGTATCTATTATTGACACTGACTGCTACAGGGAAATGGTGATCAAAATGTCCTTGCCTCTAGCAGAAAAATCTGATCATTGTGTCAGAAATTGTGTTTTTTTTTTTTCTCCTGCGATGTCAGTATGGCCCACGACTGAGGTTTTAAAGGGATAACAAAATTATAGCATCAACCAACCAAAGCATGCGTTTCAGGCTTCCTGATAATCAACCATTTGGGTATCTAAAACTCTGAGGTACCATTGTCCTTGCATTTGGCATAAAAGGTTAGTTGCAATGCCTGTGTACTAGTCAAATCAAGTGCATGGTGTATAGTGTAAATTGCTTGAATAGAAGAATTCCTATTTGGGAACTGGGGGTAGTTTTCTCGTCTAAAACTCCCCCAGAATTCAAAGCATTAATGTCCAGGATTCAGCATGGCTACAACAGCATCGACATTAAACAGACTGGTGCTTTATGTTGTATATACAAGGATTTGCTTTAAATCAAACAACAGCTAATAAAAAAAAGAACATGATTTGCTGGCTAGAGGGGCTAGCCAGTTTTTGGGGTAGCCCAAAAACTGGGGTTATGCAAATCTTGCATAAACAAACGCCAAATTAAAAACCCTAAATGCACAGTTAACGGCTGAGTTGGTGAACGAAATGGGTTTTCTGTCGAATATACAGTATGACAACATATTGGCTGTATCCCACACTGAGAGGAAACAGGTCAAATACATCTTTGTGAAACAGGAGAAGCATGTGGTGTAAACGCTAATGATTCCCAAACATTGGGAAAAGTCTGCTTAACCCCCCATGCAGCCGGTACTTTCGCTGCTACATCTGCTGCGTGTAATAATGCATGCAATTTCTTTGTTCGTCCAAAGGGTATTGCGCAAACATTATATTGAACAAAAATTAATTGACCTAATATACACACACCAGGTCATGTAAAGGTCCAATGTTGCTAAGGATGCTTTTTTTTCTTTTCTTTTCTTAACATGACCCATGTGCATACCTGCAGTGAGCAATCCTTCAAAAACAAATGAAGCGCTGCCTCAGTAAGTGGATGCAGATTGCAAGTAAACAAAGACTGGACAATGCCACTGATCTAACAAATGTTCTTTTTGCCTCTTACCCTCCCCTCTCACGTGCAACACACACCTGCAAAGGGCAGGCTGAAATGGAGACATGAAAGAGAAAAGCAGAAATGGACAGAGCCCAAAAAAATAACGATTGTGAAGGAGAGGCAAAAAAAAAAATAAAATAAAAAAAAAAAAATACAGAAACGGCAGCAGACTAACAGGACTGACTCAAGCAGTGGACCATAATGGCATGGCTATTGATCGAGTAAATCTGCAGCTTGCAGCACTTCGGCAGAATCACTGCTACACTAAAATGGGTCCAGACCACACAGCAACATTAAGTTTGATGTGTAGCAGAACAGTAAGATGTTGCTGGCAGAGAGAGTGCTGGTGTTCCTGGATGATCCAGAGAACTATTGTTTGAAAAGATTTTTCTGTGGAAATTCATATAGAGTATAAAAGGAATACAATATGTACTGTACTGCTGAAAAATACCGATCACGATCCTCATAAGGATTTGTGGTCTTCTTGACTTTCTACTTAAGTATATCATCCACACATTCATTCTGCAAGCATTTAGGACTAAGAAAGAAAATCTAAACAATCCACATGCGTGTACATGGGGGCTGAGAATCTTAAACAGATGTAAACCGTGAACAGATGCTAACATACCAAAAAGAATAATGGTATATCATGTATTGTCTGCTTTATAACAGTGATGTAGTTTCTGCTCAAGTGACACGGAAAGCACATGTCTGAATCTTGCTTGGGCTCCAATGAATACATTCTACAGCCGCTTGGCTGAGTGCGCTTGTATAAAGAAAATTCCTGGGATCTGAAGTCTTTGATGTTGGGAATCTGCTGTATAAGCAGACCGAGGAGGTGAACTCTGGCCTCAGGCTGCTGGGCGAAACTTTGCAAAGCTTTGTGTCCACAGATGAAATAATACGCCGTCTATATCCATGTCAGAATCTGTAAATCCAGTGGAGGAACATTTGAAAATGTTTAGGCCATTATTAATGTAGGTGATTACACTCAAATGCTCTTATGGTCAAAGATAAATTATAAAAGATAAAGAAATGTTTGAAGTGTAGAATTAAGATAACACGTGAAAGAGAAGAGAGTCGGAATTCGCCAAAACACACGGAACGCGTGATTTACTCATAGGTTAGAGCTTTTTGATATCTCACCTTGTTAAAAGATACAGTAAAACCCAGTTTTACGAGCAACCTATAGTACGAGCAAATGGAGATACGAGTAAAATTTTACCCTGTTTCACGAGCAAATTTCGAAGGCACGAGCAAACCCACGCTGCCGGTTCCCTGGTTTCAGCGGAGGGAAGCATCAGTCGCTTAGTTGATGACGTATCACTCGGTCGCTCTTGTTGTTCAGTGCAGTAAAAACGTAACTTTTTTTAGTTTAATATTTTTATTTCACTAGAAATCTTGAAAAATGTTGAAGAAAATCAGTGATGGTGCTGTGAAAACGAAAGTAAATAGAATTACCATGGAAACCAAGAAGGTTACGAGCGTGGTGCGCGTCTCACACTCAATCAACCAGTACCACATGGGTAAGTGTTAAATTATGTTTACATTACGGTAATTTGCGGTGTATTTGTTTGTTAAAATAGGCTACAAATACTTTTTAAGTGCAGAAATAAGCGATCGAATGAGATCTCGGAACGGATTAAATCACTTTTACATTCATTCTTATGGGGAAAATCAGTTCGAACGTACGAGCAATTGGACCTACGAGCAATTTTCAAGAACCAATTATGCTCGTACAACGGGGTTTTACTGTAGTAATGGAGGGTCATGTGACAAACAACATTCGATTATGATGCAAAGCATGAAACTATGGTTTAAAAGCAACGCCACAAACTCTCCTTTTACCCAAGCTGTGTTTCATGAACGTAAACTCCTCATACTGACAGAACTACGTTTAACTAGCCTATGGGTTAAACAGGATTTATTGTGGATTGAGCAATGAAGCGTATTTCTGACAGCATTCTTATAAAATGCGAGACGACTATGGCAAAAATCCACTGTAGCAGCTTCATGATTTTTAAATGGACATCTCGACCATGTAACTTGCATAACTGTGGAATGAGGGGTACAGCAGGGGTGTCCGGGTTGATCGGTTTCCCCATCTACCATACACAACTTACAGTACCAAGCAAAAACAGGGTGTAGAATCCTTTATTCCTGACTTCTTTTTGTTCTTTAGTAGGGCTTAAATGATTCCACGAGTAACTCTATTACAACAATTCATTTAGTCTATTTAACTACAAACTGAGCACCGTGTTTCCCCACGGACCATTATTACTAACGCACAACCAGCTGAACTCTGGAGCGCTCTGGACAGGTAACACGAAAGACGCAGAAGAATGAAAAATGGCGGAACGGGAAGAAAAACGGCGAGGGGGGGAGAGGTGAAGATTTATGCGAAAGAAAACGCCAGAACGTTTCCAAAGTTAGGGATCATTTCAAACGTCACTTGAAATCGATTTTGATATTTGTATTCATATACAGTGCGGTCGAAAAGTCCCTCCGCAGTAGAGCGGGTAGTGGAGCACATTTTTAAAGCTGTGATTTATTCCGTGGAAAATTCCAAGCAGCTTTTCCACAGAAAATACAAAACACATCGCGATACGGTGCGAGATTTAATAAATAAATACACGAGTGAGAATAATGAGTTTCGTTAAAACAAATTAGTTTCCCATAACCTACGCTACAGGGCCACTGCCGAGGGACTGTTTTTGAACGCACTGTATTTGTATTTTGATGTAATGTGGCTATGCACCAAATGGTTTCGTTTTTAGATATACTTACGTGCAATTTCAGCAACAAAAATATAAATATTGCTAAAAACGGAACCTAATTACATTTTAATAAGAGATAAATAAGAGACCCGTCTCGTTTTCTCCCTCTCATTTAGTTTTGCTGTTTAATAAAGTACTAATAAAGAAAGTACTTCTAATCCAATTACTTCATTATTCGATGGAATAATCGCTGGAATACTCGATTACTAAAATAATCGATAGCAGTGGCCCTATTCCTCAGTTCCATTCTACTTCTACATGATGACATGTTTCCCATATAAAAAAAAAACTAAATAAATCAAGGCTGCTTGCACAGTGTGATGTTAACATAGTAATCCTACATGTTATGGGCGCATGATGGGAGCATTGCTAACACTATCATTTAGCTAGAAAGAACATCTACCCTGTAAAGGGATTACTGGACCCTTCGGGGCTGCTAACAACCGTCCGCTTCGGGGAAAGACGGTGTAACTGTGGCAACTTCAAAATGGGGATTTTTTTTTTTTTGTCGCTGTTTTCAAAGTGCCTAAGATTAAACTAAACAGAAGCGGTGGGTGGGGGGGGGGGGGGGTATCATATTCACAGCAGGCTGTAATAAAAGATCACCACTTATGGAAAGTGCAAGAGTGCAATTATTTAACCAGTGGAGATGTAAAATGAGATATAGAGATACTTTTAAACAAACTGTGGCTCCGAGAAGAAAGAAAGAAAGAAAGAAAGAAAGAAAGAAAGAAAGAAAGAAAGAAAGAAAGAAAGAAAGAAAGAAAGAAAGAAAGAAAGAAAGAAAGAAAGAAAGAAAGAAAGAAAGAGAGAGAGAGAGATCTGGGATTTGGGACCTTCCATGAACAGTCAATGGATTTATGCTCTTGTGACATCTATTACAGCCTAGGAAAAAAAAAAGTGTGGGTTGGGGCAAAGATTCAATGGAGTCAAGAGACAAAAGAAAGAGGTGATTTTTATGTACACATGAATTTATTAGTTTGAGGAGCTTAGCAACTATTCAACGAGTTAGGTAAGACGTCCCCTCCCTGCTGCCTCAGCACCTCATTACTTTTGTTCAGGCGTCCCATTCTCTCTCTAGGACCATGCTGGCACTGGGCCACAGAAATGTGTGGACTCTGATAATGCCTTGGTCAATGTGACACTTGGCTGCCAGCTGAAAAGCTAAAAGGCTGACATTCAACACCCAACCATTTTATCCATAAGGATGGGGGGGGGTTAACCTCTGCCATTTCACCAGATTCTGTCTGCCTCCAATATGCAACACAATGAAAACAGAACATCCATTATTCCTTTAACAGAAGGGTTCTGCCATTCAAAGGCAGGAAAACGTGGTACATTTTATACTTTGGGCTACAAAAAGCAGAGCCACAAGGATTTTAGAACGTTTTTAAACCTTTGTGGCTGAGCAAATAGCAAAATGCCATTATTTACAGAAAGAGAAAGCTGAGCAAAACAAATGTGCCTGTGGCCCACCACTCCCTCTAGCACACTAACCCACAATTCTGTTTCCATTGAGCTAAACATAGCACTTAACCACAGTAGGGGTTGTTAACTCAAAGTGTTAGATGGAGCATTTGAATACAAGACGCTTAATGAAAAAGGCAAACTCATCCGAAGCTGCCTTAAAATATTCACTCCTGGTTACTGGAACACTGAAATCATGTGCATCTTGTTTTTTTTTTTTTAAATAAATAAATAAATAAATAAAAGGATGTAAAGACTATGACTGAAACTGCAACCTCTTTCCCCACTTCCTCTAGAATTACAACAAACATACAGCACGCCCTGTGTGGAGGACGCCACAGATGCTAAAACGGGCGGCCTTGTATACACTGTGTGCATGTATGCGTTATTTAAATGCGAGCCTGGTGGCGTTGCGTGTTTATGAGGCACAAACTTGGCTTTAAAATAGTCGAGTGTGCAATTAAAGAATGCAACGTTTATAAGAACCCTCGCAACATGAGTCATGGCGATCCTCGAAAACCTTTGAACGTCAAAAATAGACGACTTGCCCACAACCATATGGCCACCATGCACAAGCCTCCACTTTTCAATGTCTCATTTATGCTTAGCATGCAACACTTGATACACACCAGGTTTAAGCTACATCGGGTGACCATGCTTCCACCTCTGCCTTCCGGTGCAAAGTGGGAAATTGTGTGTGGTAATTGGGACAACTGATATGAGGCCCTGTTAAGATTACGGGGAATGAGCGTCTCAGAAGTACTTTTGCACGTCGCTCTGCTAAATGGCACAAATGTAAATTAGAAGAAATGTTTCTATTAGGTTCGTTTACAACATATCAGGCGAGTGCAATGGAAATAGCAGGAAAAACAACAGCCAAAAAAACAAAGAGGAAACAGAAAGTTCTGATTAAACACTTAAGAAGGTACAAGACGTTGTCAGGGTGGAGTTCTTTGCCTGGTGAAGGTCACTACCCACGCTGTCTCATTTATAACCGCATTGAGAACACTGACTAAGAACCAGGATAAAGGGTAAAAAAATCAGATACCATAGCAGATATAGAACAAACAGAAATGTTTAAATATTAATTATTGTGCACAGAAAAAAACGATTGATAGATTTTCTATCAAGTACAATCAAGTGTAAACCCTGACAAAAGGAAACAAAAACATTGTTCCACAAGATTGTTCGACAGCTTATAACATGCAGGCACCTTGTTGCTGAACATGCCCATACTAAATAATCATGCTAGTCAGACTCAAGTAATAGGTTTCACCAAAGTTCATAGGTGTAGTTTAGAGCTAGTTCAGTGGTTTATGCAGTGGGCCACGGATTAGAAGGTTGAGAGTTAAAATCCCTGCATGCTGAAGCCGATTCTGGATCATTGATCAAGAACAGCAAGAACCTTTTTGTCTGCTCAGCTGCGTCCTGTCTTAATTGTAAGTAGCTTTGGAAAAAGGGTCAGCCACGTGAGGTGAATGATTTTCTAGAACGTTAGCTAATCATTTTAGTGCTCCTCCCATGGATAGGTCAAGTGAACACAAATGGTACCAATGAAAAAAGGGTCAAATGTGTCGAGTATTACATTGCGTGTATTGGGTTTCATGGCAAATGTGAATACTTGACGGCAAATTGTCAATATGTTCAAAGATCTGCTGATAACCGCCCAAGATTCTGGGTTTCGAATTGGCATAGATTCCCTGCTCCTCCTTATGAGAGTGTCTCTGCAGGTTTAGTGTCAGGTGAATCCCTCACTCAGGTCCATATGGCCCTGCCTAGTATTAGACTGTATTAGGCAGCTTGCACTAAGGGGATGTGTTTAACCACAGCCAGCAAAACACCACAGGCGGACTTAAAAGTTGTGCTTCCGCAGCATCTCTGATGAGAAATGGGAAAGAAAAAAAAATTGCATTTCTTAACGAGCGGACGAGTGAAGAAACGCTCTAGTACACAAAAGCAAAATAAACACGGCAAATTAAATGTTAATCGTGTTGGCCATCTCTTACTTTATTAGGTGTTAAACAGATCAGGAAAATAAACAGAATCAGTGAAAAGGCTATTACACAAAAGAAGGAAGTGGGATATTTCTTTGTGGGGAAACGCAGCTAAGCCGTTCGGTGGCAGACTGCAGGTGCCCTGCACGCAAGCTTGCAACCATTTGCATCATCTCTCTTGGCTCAGCAGACAAATCATTAAGGTTGTTATGTTGGGCCACTTGAGTGCATCCCGCAGGAGACAGACATGTCTGTATAAAGCTGTGCACAGCTAGGACCAGCTAACCAGCCTTAGCAGCACCGCTGGCTGCCTGCTTTTCTTACAGAATTGGCTATACAGACTATATTTTTATTATCGGGCCATAATAATAGTATAGCACCTTCATACATCTCTGAATGATCCACGTTTTTAAAAACTGAAACTAATCCATCTTTCTAGACATGTAAAAATTGACTAAGCTCTTAAACACAACCTCTGGATTAAAAATGGCTGCAGAGGGGCCGGCAGTCTTTTACATGGCGCCCAATACCACAAGTAGGACTACAGCCTGTGTGGGCACAAAATACTGAATCTGACCAATATCCTGAACGCATTAAGTTTGCTGTGAAACGGAGTTAGTGTGTCTTTCTTTTAATGGATTGTTTTTCCGTGGCCCCGTCGTGTCTTTCTTTTAATGGATTGTTTTTCCGTGGCCCCGTCGTACTCGTCTAAACGGCAAACTACTGTAGTATCTTGATATTATTATTAGGACAAAAGGCTTTTTGGATGACTGATACCTCATACAGAAAATTAGCCACCAATTTATCATCCATCTTGTTTAACAAAGGCCTCGGATAGTGGTTGTAATGCATTTAATGCCAAGCTGATAGCCAGTTATGGTTCCCACTGGGAAGATATGCTTATTGAGGTGGATCGAATAGATTATGATTGCCTCAAGTGCTTCACACATCTGGCTTTTTGACTCACATCTGTGCGTGTTATTCCGTGTTACATTTGTTCACTGCAAACATGGTGCCTCGACCATCACAAACTGCACCTTTCAGTGAGTAAACACGAAATAGAAGCCGGCAGTAACAATACCACAAGGCTTGAAAATGGCTGCCGGGGTAGAGATGTGCAATGTTAAGACACCATGTATCAACCGCCACATAGATCACTAGCTTCAATGAGCAAAGAAAAGGGAAAACCCATTAGGCTTTTCTTTTGACCCATGAGCTGCCATGTGACCTGTGTCCTACACAGCTCTAGCCCAAATATAGCAGGAACCAGGCCCGATTCATTAGTTACCATGGGACCAAACAAGGACACAGTAGCCAAAAAGTATTTCTCACATACTCACACACTGAATTGGGAGCCAGGGCCAAGATGTAAAAAAAGCCAAAAGGAGCAGAGCAGTTGAGTGTGTAGATTCATGCTATGTCAAGATCCACCATAGCTGAACAAACACCACACAAAGGGCCTTTTGGGGAGATTCTGAAATAGTGAATTATAACAGTGAAGAATATGGAAAGACAAATGGAAAAATGGATGAAATGCTTTGCAGCTATATAAAACATGGCTCAAATGGAGCCACATCCCATGAAGGAACAAGTTAGACATGCATCATTGTTGACTTGTGCTTTCTTTTCTGTAGCGGATGTTAGCTTAAATGGTATTCTTAGATGCTGATCTGTTGAACTAGAATAATTACGTCTTTAATTGACGCAACCAAACATTTCTGGAAGCCACACTGTATAAGGACGAATGCTACGAATGTAAAATGTGAATATTATTGGCTTAGAATACAAAAGTCTACCATTTACCATTAATGATTACACCACCAATTGATCCGGGAATTGATCTCCCTCGATACTGTTCATGAAACGAGAGAGATATTTATATTATTTATACGGTGAGAAAGAAAGCACAGTCTCTTACTCGTCCAAAAAAATAAATAAATAAATAAAAAAGCCTTTCCCATGCCAAAAATCCTGAATCCTGTGAAAGTTTCAGCAATCAATTGTTGTATTCCCCCAAGAAGGAGTCGTGGAGTGTACAGATCGGGGCCGTGTGTGTACTCTGTGTGACCCTGGATGCTGGCAAAGAAACATGGCACTGTGACAAGACATGCGACTGGTTGATGGCAAAATTCTCGCCCTCTCTTGGGCATTCCCTACACTGAGCAGGACTGGGCTGAGCTATTTAAGGCAAGTCTGGCACCTCCGAGTAACAATGCACCATGCGAAACCCATCCTACTTCTGCCATTGCGAAAACACACTTCATTTAATTCGCATTAATGCAATAGTAAAGCAAATATGGTAGAAACGAAGTGAATGATGACCAAAGGTTTATAAGGAGAATGGAGAGAGGAGAGGTCAAAGGAAAAACCGGATATCGGAGGATATGCGGTTGGTTTATGAGATTAAATGAAAAAGGGAAAAGAAAAGAAAAGCCCAGCTGGGATCCAACAAATGACGCAAAGCTTTGCACTCCAGCCCAAATAGTACAGTGAAGTCCAGAGGGGAATTTGTTTGACTATATATGGCCATTATATGGTGGAATTATTTGCACTCGCTCGAATGCATGGCACATCAAGAATTTTGCAGTCTCTTTCTTTTGTTTTCGGGCGTTTTTTGAAAGAAAACCACCTGAGAATTCCCAATCCTCGATGATAAAAACCTCAAACGGATTCCACAAAGCTGTGCTCAAAAGCTGCTCGTCCTATTTTAAACATTCAGCTTTTTAGATAGCATCAGCGATGCCTTTTAAAAGGTGACTGTTTAAAATATATATATAAAAATAAACTTTTTTTTTTTTTAACACGCCTTGGAATCTTTTCCCAGCAAGACAAAGGCTACGAATAGATAATAGAAAAGGAAATATAGGCGATATAATTGTAATTATACAAATTGGCAATATTTAACCATCAGCACCAAAAAAAAAAAAAAAAAAGAGAATCCAGAGTTCTGCACAAATATTGATTGACTTGATTTAAGAACAGCCACGTTTTGGTGGCACTTGCATTCAGGCAATCACTACATAAAACACAGATTCTTCCTTTTCACTCTGACCAATCGCCATGCATGTTGTAGCGAGAGAGAAAGTATTATCAGAAATCTGAGTGGATTTTATAAAATGATATTATATAAATGGACTCCAGTAGAACATAAAAAAAATAAAAAATTCTGCAAAGCCAATACAGGAACAGGTTTTAAACAAAAAAAAAAGAAGTAATAGATGAATGCAGTCAAACACGTTTGCCCTAACCTACTGTGGAGTGCAATAATAATATAACAATCCCTTATCTATGATGTTTAGGAAACCATATTGCACGTACGCTACGTTAAAGTAGTCTGCGGGTCTTCGTTAGAGTCAGACCCAAACGCGCAGTCTTTTGCTTCCGTCTCAACGTGTGATTTGTTGCTGGACGCTGTTGGCTTTGACAGGACTGTCGGTTTATCGGATATATTCAGAGACCCTGGAGTCGGCAGCTGGCGTGGCAAAAAGAAAGATCAGCTATCAAACAGACTAAGAAGATGAGAGGAAATGATTTGTCTAGATAGCCAAATTTCTGGGAATGAACACAACAGACTGCTATAAAAATCCAGATGTGTTCTAAAGTAAAAAAAATAAACTATATTGCATCACACCATTCGTTCGTTCTAGTGTGTTTGTTTAGTTTAGACATTTTGGCTATAAAATTAAAGCAACACTGTATTTTATGCCCCCGGTGAATAGCAATAACGTCTTTTTGGCATATACATTCACACTTAATCTTACAATCACTCCTGCTGTTACTACCGGTTTCGACAGCGCAGTGTGGACAGGTAGTTTGGGCACCTCTACATACCCCCACGTAAAGGTTTTCTGTTTAGACACACTAGGGTTGAACTAGAAGTCGTTTTGTTACCACCACCGCCATTGAGTCCCCCTCCACGATTTACTATTTCAAGCTCATTGATCCTGGCTGTTTGTTCCTTTCTTTTTTTTCGTTGTTGTTGTATATAGTCCTGTCTACTCCCGCATGTAAGTGAAAGAAAAACTAAAACTGGGTCTCAGTCATGTCCTTTCTTCCAACGTCCATCTTCCCGACCCTAGACTTTTTTTTCCCCCGACCACAAGATATTGCGTTCCTCGGAGGTGTATTATGTTTTTTTGTCATGTCACATAGCAGCAAAAAGATTAGGCGAGCCGTCTTGGAGGAAGCATGTTATTCTTCACCCTGCACAGCTGATATTTGTTGTTTGATGGAGGAGCTAGCTCATAGATCACGTAGGTAGGAAGGAACTAGCAGGTGGGAAAGAAAAAAAAAAAAAACTGTGGAGATAATTGGGCAGGGAAAATCCTGCATGTTCCCACCTTTGGAAGTATCAGGACTCGGCTGATAAATCAATCAGTGGTTTTCATCTCACCGTCGTGCAGAAGTTTGCACCCCTTTTGTTTCTAGAGAACATGTACTGAAGAAATGCGAGAAACACTGGCACACTCTGTTCTTCTACGTGTCTTCTTTTTGTCCTATGGGCATTGCAGTACAGCTAAAAATAACTTGCGACTGTCACTTAACACAACAAAATACAGGAAGACAAACCTACTGTTTAAAAAAAAAAAAAGAACAAAAATGTTCCAGTTTACTGCAATTGTATGCGAACTTCAATCGTTTAAAACGGGGGTTATTCCCGAAAGTGGCAGCTCAACTTATTTATTTTTTTGTTCCATGTTAATACCGGGGTTGGTGCCTTCATTTCTAAACACACTCGTTCCTTCTCTGCGTGAAAAGAAAAAAAAAAGAAGCAGTCTAAACAGCCCACAGAAAGCCAAACAAAACCACCTTTGTAATAAAGCAGTTAGGGCTCTTAGTGACACAACGACAGCTGCTGGCTTCGGCGTTAGACCCGCTCTGCTCATTTGTCACTCGGCTAAACAAGACAAGCAAACCGGCCAATCAAAGGGCTCGATACCACACCAGAACGATCTTACATGCAGCACACACTCTGTTGAGGATGGAGAAAACACACACAAAAAAAAGGCAAGACATTTAGTTGGGGCGGGCAACATGGCAGTGTATCAAAAGGTTTGAATATTCAACGGCGAGTACGAAAAAGAGTTCCATTGAGCAAAATGTTACTGAGGAAACACCGAGCACATTATGAGGCGACCGCAACTCCTCAGGGAATAAATATGCACGCTAAAACCTTTCAGCCCGAATATTCCCTCATATCTGCCTACGTTAGATAGATAAAATTCCATTTTGTTCCGTATTCTCGTGTATTGTCCACTAGCGATGAAGCTTTACCACTAGTGCACAGCGTTCAGAAATGTGAAATGGTCTGCAGCACGATAGGAAAAAATAAAAACATGAACTCTTTGTTCATGAAACCGATGAGCCTAGGGACTGGGAAAAATGGCTGCCTCGTAATTTGAAACGATCAGGGCCACGTGATAATTAAATAAATGAACAGAATATGGTTCTTTTACCTTTAATAAAAAAATACATAAATAAAAGACCATATCAAATGACTGTGGCTAGGTATCATATCATGCCCCAAGACACCATCTGTTCACATGTAAGATGGCAGGAATGCAAGTGTTTTTAGTGAGCGACAAAGCAGCTGGCCCAGGCAAAAGTGTCAATCACATAGGCGTGGAACTCGAACTAGTGAAAAACCGGTATACATATATAACACTACGCTGCGCTCGCTCGAATACGTTATCGTTTTCTAAAATACCCACTCATGCACGGGGCTAACATTTAAAAAGTGGTTAACATTGAAAACTCGATAAAGAAAAAATTCCTAATCATTATATAGTGATGTAACTTTCGATATGGCGGCTTTAATGGAAGGAGTCTCCAGTTACAGTGCTTTGCTTTGCTTTCTGACACAAAGCCTTCACAACACAGGATACAAAGAGAAGCCGGAGAGGAAATGAGTGCTTCCAGCCATTATAACGCAAGCACTGATAAACGCAGTGGAAAAATTATGAGGTGCCATCATTTCTTTTTTAAACGCATAATCGTTAATAAACTGCTATTGTTAAAAAGAGAGCGAGAGAGAGAAAAAAATTAAAAAAAAGACACTTTGGTACGGACAGCTATTAGAAAAACTCCGGGAAGTTACAGTAAGTTTATATCAAGGCTCATCAGGTTTTTTTCTCACCCAAAGCTGAAAAAATAATGTATAAAAATTCACAGGCAGAGTAAAGAAAGCAAAAGCAAACATGAATGGTAGGAACGTGCTCCACGTGAGTGTGCGTATGAACTTGTTTACTAGCACGTTAAAAAGTTCCAGCGCTTTCCCAAACCTTCGCTTTTTAAGTTCTGTTTTCTCTCTAGAATTTTTGATTCATTAGCTGCATTCTGAAACATTAAAATGCATCGACCGTAACCTCTGTACGTGCGAAACAACAGCCGCAGATTTTACAACATCCACAGATTAAAAAAAAATAATTATAAGACAACATAATTCCACGTGCAGAAACAAGTGGCGTAAATGCAACGCTTGAATGACTGTAAAGGGGAATAAATAGAAACAAAAATCACCTCTACTGAAGTGCAGTTTGATGTATGAGAAGTGTCCGAGTGTTCAGTCAGCTTGCTTTAAGCACAGAACTGAACATGAGGGTTGTGTAGTGAACACTGACTCTGCGTAGTTTGCTGAATATGCAGGAGCGTACTACATCCGTGATGCAGAACGCATACCAAAGAATTCAGAGTGCAATCAAGTGAGCAGTTACACATAACTATTACTCGTACTTTGCATAATTAAATCTGGAATTAACTGATTAAAATGAAAAACAATATTAACATCTGTTGCTATGGCACAAAGTGCTGCTTCTATTATTGAATATTATCAACCATATTGCAATCGGGAGTTTTGTGCAGCACAAAAGAAGCTTTCAATAAACATCAAATTATAAAAAATGAGCACCCAATGCAAATTATGTAGCATTTCATTTATTGACTGCCCAATTATTGGTCTGAATTGGTCAGAAAGTGCTTGTTAACATCCACAGATCAGACTTTCGTATCAGCTGTAATCAATTCATACTAATAAACAGATTCAATTGGGTTATGGATTGTTTACAGAAGGAGTCTCCAGGAAAGTCTTGATGGACTTTGCATTTGCATTGAACATAATCCTGAAAAGTTAAGGGTTATCAAGATCCAGGTAGGGGTAAAACGAGACAGTGCAACAATAATTTCAACCTAGTTACCCTAACTCGGTAAGTGGTGCATTCTCGAAGACTCCAAAAATACGTATTTTTTTGAGAAAAAGTTTCGTCTGGCGCTATTAAGAGTATTAAAGCCCATTGATATGTCTAATGGTCATGTTCGTTTTACGGAAAACGCCACGGTCTAATATGTTTGTTTTACGGTCTACTGTGAAAAGCTGAAATGTAACGCAGGGTTTGTTTATGACAACAAAGTTTTCGTCCATTTAATGTTCAAGAAAGTCACCGGTAGCTGCACTATGAAGTGGCCAGTACGCAATTTGCAATGAAAGCACACCATCCAAATCTTGGAGGTTTGAACCACAGCATGGACAAGCTGCCAATGGGCCCTCAACCCTCTCTGCTTCATGGGTGCTGCGTCATGACGGACCCTGTGACAACCTTTCAAACAAGCTGTGTTGCGTTTGTCACAAATAAAGGCATCTTTCTAAAAGTCTGACTGTCACCGATCACATGCTTTCCAGCCTTTACTCCTATTTAATTTGGCTTCGTCGCTCGAAACATCTACATCTCTAACCATGTCGCTTCACGTGCGAATATACTTGTATTACAGCACTTCCACTCTCATTCACTCAATTATCCAAGAGTCCATACTTTCACTACATAATGCATGTAATTAGGACGCATGCTTTGGTTACTACTTATAGGTACGTCATTTCCTGTGTTCCACTCAAACACTCCCTGCTTCAAGAGTCCTAAAATACATTTTTTTTAAAAATGTCTATAACAATAAAAAAAGGTCACAACCCAAAGCAACAAACTGGACAAACTTCCTTTTCCATTGATCCATGCGACAAATTATAAAGAATAGAAAAGAAAAAAAAAAAAAAAGCGGAAGTGGCGTCATGCGCCGTGCACGCGCATTAGAAGAGCGTTAGAAGAGCTGACTGCCAAAAATCCTTTTTAAAAAAAAAAACAAAAAAAGGAAAAAGTTACATCGTTTGTAAATCGGATGAGAAATATAATAAATGATAAAGCGACACATGAGCTAGATAGACAGACAGACAGTATAAGATCCAGGCGTGTAGACAGATACAGGAGGAAACGTCCTGCTGAAGACAAATAGACAAAGAGACAGACGGCGTGTTACACTGTATAAACCGGAGACAATGTGATTCTCTGAACTGTAACAGTAGTGATAAAAAAGGCAGCTTCCTTCAGCCCATGTAAACGCCATTAAACGCGATCAACACGCCTTTTTGGTCCACAACAACACGTCTCTCCACCCTAACCGTCTCAAAACGTCAATCAATGTCTTAAAAAAATAAAATAAAAAACAGTCCAACCTTGTACACTTGTCCATATGTCCCGTTTCCGACCACTTCCACTAACTCGAAGATGCCAGCAGGGTCCTAGAGAAAATAATACAAATATATAAATAAACACAAAAAAACAATTTCAACATGAAAGCGTGCAGATGTTTATATTGTTAGTTTTGAAAAAAAAAAATCAAAAAGGTGAAAACAGCTGCGGCTTTTGTTTCCAAACACACACACACACACACACACACACACACTGAGGTTTTTCAAACAAAGGAAAAAGTCCAAGAACAGCCTGTAGTAAGACTGGAGACCAAGATCTCAGTATAGGATACAAGGAAAGAAAAGAAGAAGAAATGCAAATGAAAAGAACGAGTTGTTGATAGAAATTATTTTTTTGTCCAAATGACTTGGTGTGTGTGTGTGTGTGTGTGTGTGTGGACTCTGATACCCACCCTTAAGGACGACAGGTCTATATCGACTAGACTTTTAGCTGGAGAGTCGTTCGCCATCTTCTCTATAATAAATACAATGTCTCTCTCTCTTCTTTACTCAGGGAGCAATCCTGCGACTGCGCAGAAGCAACACAATATAATAATAACAATAATAATAATAACAATATTTTCTGCTGGGAGAAAAGCAAACGGCTGTCTCCGGAGCCGCTGAGGTTGAAACACACACACACACTCAATACTCCATGTTGAGGTGGCAGCTCGATTGTGCATGAAGAGCACACACACACAGAGACACAGACAGAAAGACACAGACACACACACACACACACACACACACACACACTCCTCTCCCTCTCTC
>JAAIIK010000020.1:5417210-5429617 GCA_014706435.1 Silurus glanis
GTGTGTGTGTGTGTGTGTGTGTGTGTGTGTGTGTGTGTGTGTGTGTGGTGTTTTGCATGAAAACTCAAAACACAAAAGAGAATGAAAGCACATAATAAAAGGGACAGTGTTGACCTCAAATGAGAAATAACTCAACTGCTGCAGACTACCTGATCTTGAATTCGGATCTCGCAGTAATAAGCCTCGGTAGAAATGAACACAACAAACCTAATGACTCACTTATTGACAGACAGGATAGACCGGTCAGGCTAGGTATGTGTGTGTGTATGTGTTTATATATATATATGTTTGTGTGCATGTGTGAACTATTTTGCTTACAATTGAATTTTTTTATGGGGGAAGAAATTGTTTAATAGCTTAGACGCCTTTGATAGTGTCGTTGTTCGGATGTATTTAGTTGCATTCACTTTATTCGTTCGTCACTGGAGGACACTCCAAATTGTATGTATTTTGGTGTTGTGAGACTAATTATAGAAACGGTGAAAGTCGTAGCAACTAACCTGTTGTCGTGTGTGTCCTTGAAATGAACACGGGTATAACGAGAGTAATACTAGATTTGGTGCAAACAAAACAGTTGTTAAGCTGGTGTTCTGGCAATCGAGGCTACCTCCTCAGCATTTTTGATTTTCAGCCTTTAGGTGTTGCTCATCTAACTGTACACAGTTCTGCAACATCCCTGTTTTTAAATATTTATAGTAAGCAGTCGAAAACCATGATGTCAGAAGCACCATGACATCAGATAAATCAGCAATTGAAATGTAAAGTATGACTCAAAGCAAAGTGTGACTCCAACCTAATGCTGATGCTGTGCATCATGAGGTCATTAGCAATATTAAAGCCCCTGCTGGAAAAAAAAAATTAGGATTGAATTTGTGGTGAAAATATTAAAGTATATTGATCAAAAAAGATTTAGAGTGAGTATAGAGAATCAATACGAGACGCGAGCTGGCGTGTGTTAAAGAATATACCGTATGCCTTCTAACTGTGTTCTGTATCAGCATTTCTGAAGTTCTAAAAATTAATGATTAATATCTAATACATTATTATTTGCATAGAAACAAACTGCACAGCTATGGAGGATACTCCATTTAGATTAATGAAAAAATATTTTTGTAATTGTTGATAGGAGCATTTTTGGATGGAGTCTCTAGTTTCGGCGCTTTGTCACAGGTGACACTCATAAGTTTGCTAACAAAGAAAATACAAGGGGAATGACTGTTGATAGCTGTTACAGTGCCTGTCAAAAGCTTGGAAACACCTAGTCTTTGATGAAACACATGAATGTTCCTTTTGTTTGTATGAAACAAACTAGGTAAAAGAAAAAAAACAAGAATTGAAGAGTGAATGACTGGAAGAAGGTTTTGTGGACAGATGAGTCCAAATATGACATTTTTGGCTCTAACAGAAGAACTTATGTATGATGGAGACCAGGCGATGTGGAAGCTTAAAGGTTTGGGGTTGTTTTGGCGGAAGGAAGGTTGAAGACTTATTCCAGGTGAATAAGCAATTCATCCTCAATGCAATTTCATCTGGACTGCACCTCATTGGAACCAACTTCACCATACAACAAGACAATGACCCGAACCATACGTCCAAGCACTGTAAGCAGAGCAAACAGTGGATGGAGTGTTTTCTATCATGGAATGGCCTGCCCAGTTACCGCACCAAAATCCTTTTGAACTGCTCTGGGATGAACTGGATGGCAAGGTCACAAAGAAATCTCCAACTAATGAAGAATACTTTTGGCAAGTTTTACAAGAGTCATTGTAAAGAATTTGAGCTGAATAATTGGAGAAACAAACTGCCTGGATACAGAGAGTGTGTACAGCTGTTATTCATATAAAGGGAGGATTTTACAATGAAAATAAAGTTTATCATCTGTTTATTTATGTATTTGTTTGGTCAAAGTATGTATACATTTAAAACAAGATCATTTTCAAGAATTTCATAAAGCTCATGACACATTGTTCTTTATTGAATGAAAATTGTAATAGAGCGTTTGACATACGAAACACTTCAGGGTATAATGTTATTGGAAAACAACACGGTATCTGGGTCAGGCCACATTCATACCAGCTTGTATTTAGCTATTTATTAATAGCGTCGTGTTTAATTCCTCACACAGGTCTCACATTCAGGCAGCAGGTTATAGTTCAGTTAAGTTCAGGAGATAAATTAAGGGAGAACTCACAAGAGCTAATATTTGAGTTTCACTGATAAGAGCTTTGTCAAAACACAATCGCAATTTGAGGAGCCTCACGTTCGAATGCAACCCACCTAAAACTGTTTATGTGGGGTTTTTTGTAGCGAAAACCAAATCAAAAGGAAAGATGTATAATTTTGACATGTATGGAAATGCTGGGAACTTTTCTCATTTGCATGTTGTGCATATTCCAAATAAACTAAACACAAACTAACAAAGAAACCTTGACCGCGAACAATAACAACAACCATCGAAGACAAACTTGAGACAGTGAGTGTTTTGGAAGGGGAGACATCTGCTAATTACAAGACGAGGTGAATCAGGTAAAGAGATCATGTTGCTCGGCATGTGGAGGTGCAGTGGCTGATAGGAACCACAGTCCAGCGCTACACAGTTTCTTTCAGTTGGAATGTATCAATTTTTATTAAATGCCTTTTGAATAAGAACATATCCAATTTATCCAATCTACATTTGTAGGTCTTTGCTAGATTTGTGTAAAAATCTCAAAAACATTAATGTCAAAGAAGTAACAAACTTCTAAACAATTAACTGCAAAATGATCGGCACTCTTTAGGAGAATAAACACACGCTTCTGTATAAAACAAACATACCCAATTGAAACTGTCCATCCAAACAGCAAGTTAAAGTGTATAAATATGAAGATTTACACTTGCAAAATCGGTTTAACGCTTGTATCGAGCTGCATTTAAAGTTATCATAGTTATAGTTATCAAAGTTATGATAAGATATGAGAAAGCATATTTTGGCTTTATACCAGAGATGGCACAATACCATTTTTATCTTTCCTAATTAATAAATTTTTTAACGGTCAAATGCATGTTTTTCTTAGATTCAGTTTTGTACGTGATTAACGGAAAAAAAAAATGTAAATAAAAAAAGAAAAAAGATAATAAAAAAAAAAAGAAAAAAGATAATGCTAGGATTAATACGAAGGTTGACAATTAAGTGGCCGTTTTATTTTCCACATTTTTCATGACAGGTGCCAAAAGTTATTGTTGAGATGATCATATTTTTTGGAGAAACAGAGCCAAGAAATAGTCAGTTCGACTTTGAGTTATTTAATATTGTACGAATGTGCCAAGTAATTCAGATCGAAGTGGCAATCAACACATTTAAAGAGAACACACTGAAATGTAGAAATATATGGCAAGACTGGAAGTTAGCCAAGGTGCATGTCTCTATCAGCAACTTTATTGTCAGTGAAGGAATACATAACAGTGTTTTAATTTTCAGGTTCCAGATAACATCAGGTGATGTGTTTAAACTTGTAAATTTGACAACGTGAGGAAAGACAGGCATCAGATCTGTAGCCACGAAGAAACTTACCTCAAACACGTGATGTCTCAGACAAGGAGTGGGCATCTGCTGATGAATTGTTCGTCACCAAGTCACAAGATTCCAGTGGACTCTAAAAACAAATTCGCATAAAGCAGAAGTTAGGAATGCATCAGTGGAACTGGCCAGTCATTTATTATTGTTCTTGTTTTCAGCTTTATTCTAAACCACAGTCCGGCTGAGGAACTGTCCAGAATCCAGTATTTCAAATCCTTTGTGAAACAGTGGGGGAAAAAAAAGATTACATAGTGTTTCAATGTTCTAATGCATCCGACTGCACATCAGCATTTGCATTACAGGTTTAATGGTACACTGTGTGTATGTTCACTGTAGTAAGGAATCATGCATTCATTTTAATAACGAATAAAATTTCAGCTGCTTCAAATATTATCAAATATATGAGTGCTTTATTAATTGAGTGACTGGATTTCATTTCCAATCAAATACCTTAAGATAGAACAAATCTTATAGTTTTGTACGGAAATCCTAAGAGCCCATGCATAAAAAATGTTTCGGTCTTTTTTCTTGTGATCTTGGCATAACAAAAGTTGTTTATTTCATGATCAGTACTTAATTTTTCTGTGAATTCGGCACAAGAGCATGAGTAAAAGACAGGAGGCGGAGCTGGAGGTAGCAGAACTGAAGATGTTGAGGTTTTCGTTGGGAGTGACGACAAAGGACAAGATTAGAAACGATTTTATTAGAGGGACAGCGCATGTATGATGTTTTGGGGACAATGTGAGAGAGGCCCGATTTAGATGGTTTGGACATCTGCAGAGGAGGGACATGGGGGATATCAGTAGGAGAATGCTGAGGATGGAGCCACCAGGAAAAGAGGAAGGCCAAGGAGGAGGTTTATGGATGTGGTGAGGGAAGACATGCAGGTAGATGATTCGAAAGAGGCAGATGTAGAGGACAGTGGGGTATGGAGATGGATGATCCGCTGTGGATATCCTAATATGGAGCAGCCGAAAGAAGAAGAAGAAGAAGAAGCATGTTCTAGACACACCATCGTGGATAATAACATAACCATTTGTGGAAGCGAGCGAGTGGACGAACGTCATTGCGAGCATGTGGAGAAAGTGATCACGAGCCAACCTGCAAACACTGATTACAGTATTAGTTATATAATATGATAACCATAAAATGTCTGGGGCAAATACATTTGTACTGGTGCCCATTTAATGACCCAGTCCAAAGAGGAATATAGATACATATTATAAAACAGATCTGCTGACTGACATATTTTGATTGGTGATTGGTAACTGTTGTTAAAAGAAGAAAACATCTGATTTCCGATATGGTGACATTTTCTTTAAGGACATCTTTATTTAGCATTTATAAGTGAAGTCTCCAGTATCAGTATTTTCTAACCTTCACATGGAAGTCTTATGGACAGAGAATTGTGTGTGTTCTGTGTAAACATGTTTAAACAATATACACCTTTTCAACCATATGTGGTTCTTCCCTAAACTGTTACTACAAAGTTGGAGGCAAACAACTCTCTAGGATGTATTTAGTGACCCAAAACTGTTCCAGGATTACAGTGCACCTGTGCATAAAGCCAGCTCCATGAAGATATGCTTTACATGGGTTTATGCTTTACATCAGTTCCTGCTTTACTGACACTATTGTGGATAAATGAGCGTGTGAGCATTTCACTTGCGTGAGCACATTAAGCTCTTTTTTTTTTTCAATACATTAAAACATGTTCCATGACGTCCTTATTTGTTTAACAGTAAGTTATTATTGTGGGAATCGGAATCAGTATTTATATCAATGAGTAAAAAAAATCGTGTATTGAAAAATGCTATTGCTGCATCCCTTGTTGTAAATGGCACTTAAAACAGGATCATGCACAGATTCTGTAAGGGGAATAATATACTTGTGCACACATTTGGAATGAGAGAAATGGTTCCAGTTTGCGAATATTAAATGTCCCGTTGTCGGTGCACAGACCTCAGCTTGTTGTCTATTTTTACTTGTTAATACAGCTATAAGTGTATTAAGGCTAAAAGTGGTGATTATGATGCTAATGACAACAATGGGGGCATGTCTGGACATGCCTTTTGTAAGCATACTGTGCTTCCTTTAAACCGTATGAGTCAAATCCAGCTCCAACCACGCATGACACACGGTCGAGTTCATTACACAAGCTCTATTGTCGCTTCAATTATACCAAAGGTGCATGTACACACACACACACACACACACACACACACACACACACACACAAAAAAGAATGTACACAAAGTACACAGCTCCTGTGCAACCACTACAGGGTGTAAAGTGATCATTCGAGTGACCTTTTATATGATTGTTTGTTGCTGAATCACGCATCTCTTAGAAATTGCACTCACGTGACCATCGAAAATATTTGAGCGGATTTATGGGATATATGATTCAAACACACCGAATGACAGGAAATTTATAACTTATCAACATATGATTACATTCGAATATAGACTGAAGTTCAGAAAAACATATATTCAATACAATTTAAAAGCGAAGCCTGATAAAGGTTGTTTGCATTTAGTATTTTTAGATTTATTAGTATTTAATCTTTGTTTAAACTTTAGAGAGAAGTCTATTTATTAGATTTTATGTAATGTGGTGCTTTATTTTACTATTTAATATCCTGAAACAATTGTCAGAAATGGTTAAATGATCCCTTTGGCTCACTTGTATATTGTTTAACGGTGTGTTTGTGTATACTTTAGTCACTGAAGACTAAAAAAAAAAAAAAAAAAAAAAAAAAAAAAAAAACAAGCTTGACAATATCGCCATCTTGAGGTTTCTATTAAGAATTACAGCATACGTTCGAATAGCTGTTTTGAGGTGCAGCATCCCAGTTTTAGTTTAGTAAGAAATAAAAATATGACAACATGAGACAGGATATAAATCTAAAAGGGACACAGCGAAATTTCCTCCCCACGCTAAAAAAAATCCCCCAAATTCACATTCACTCTCACACTACCAGTATCATTCTCACTGCCACACAATTTATCCATCCATCCATCCATCCATCCATCCATCCACACAATTCATCAATCATTTAATTCATCCATCCATCCATCTTCTTTCTTTCTTTAAGCCAATATCAAACATTACCATGAGAAACTCTATTCTCTATTTCCTATTTGTCTTTCAGTGGCATTAGTTGTTCTTTAGCTTCTCATATTAATGTGCTAAAAAATATGCCTAAATATCAATTCATGATTGAAAAAAATACAATTGCATTGATTTTGTACTTCCACATGTCAATTTAGCTATGTAGCTATTGTACAAATGAACTGGTTTACCACCAAGCTACGACTATAACTGATTAACTACGCAGCTGGACTTTTAACAAACATGGTTTACCTCCTAGCTAGCATTATTAGCAACTTATTTACTAACCGGCCTTTTTTAAATGTGGTAATTAATATTATGCTAACTAATGATTTATTAGCTATTATGCTAAATCACCGATGTGCTACCCAACTAATTAGCATAACACTAGAAGATTATAACCTTTAATTCATTCTTGAACTCCGCATCACTCTTTATCTTGAATCTTTCCATTTCCATAATCATAAAATGAGTGTGAGCTATAGCACTTTCCTGGAGTTCATAGAAACTGCTGCCGAAACATAACACGAACAATATAAAAATGAAAAAAACCCACATTATAAATCGAAACAGTCATGAACAGTAAGATCGTATGGCTTTCACGGTTATGCATTTATTAAAACAGGTTGTAATGTGACCACGAAACTATTAGCATACAAGTAGTTTATACGGTTAGCTACTAGCCATTGTGCTCTTTTAGTGGGATTGAATGAGTTTGTATTATCAGCACACTAGCTAACATTTTAGATGTTAAAGCTGTTTCAGTTAGCCGTAGCTAATTCTCTAGTTCCCTGATCCTTGACAAGAGGCACAAATATTTATTTCAAAGCAGTATGTGATTTGAGGTTGATGTCTTTTGAATTGAACAACACATAGTTGCACTTTTATTGAGTGAAGAATTTATATATTTTTACCTGATAACACAAATACAGTCAGGTCCATAAATATTGGGACATCGACACAATTCTAACATTTTTGGCTCTATACACCACCACAATGGATTTTAAATGAAAAGAAGTTGTGCTTTAACTGCAGACTGTCAGCTTTAATTTGAGGGCATATACATCCAAATCCGGTGAACGGTGTAGGAATTACAACAGTTTGCATATGTGCCTCCCACTTTTTAAGGGACCAGAAATAATGGGACAGAATAGTAATCATAAATCAAACTTTCACTTTTTTAATACTTGGTTGCAAATCCTTTACAGTCAATTACAGCCTGAAGTCTGGAACGCATAGACATCACCAGACGCTGGGTTTCATCCCTGGTGATGCTCTGCCAGGCCTCTACTGCAACTGTCTTCAGTTCCTGCTTGTTCTTGGGGCATTTTCCCTTCAGTTTTGTTTTCAGCAAGTGAAATGCATGCTCAATCGGATTCAGGTCAGGTGATTGACTTGGCCATTGCATAACATTCCACTTTTTTCCCTTAAAAAACTCTTTGGTTGCTTTTGCAGTATGCTTTGGGTCATTGTCCATCTGCATTGTGAAGACCGTCCAATGAGTTCTGAAGCATTTGGCTGAATATGAGCAGATAATATTGCCCGAAACACTTCTGAATTCATTCTGCTGCTTTTGTCAGCAGTCACATCATCAATAAATACAAGAGAACCAGTTCCATTGGCAGCCATACATGCCCACGCCATGACACTACCACAACCATGCTTCACTGATGAGGTGGTATGCTTAGGATCATGAGCAGTTCCTTTCCTTCTCCAGACTCTTCTCTTCCCATCACTCTGGTACAAGTTGATCTTGGTCTCATCTGTCCATAGGATGTTGTTCCAGAACTGTGGAGGCTTCTTTAGATGTTGTTTGGCAAACTCTAATCTGGCCTTCCTGTTTTTGAGGCTCACCAATGGTTTACATCTTGTGGTGAACCCTCTGTATTCACGCTGGTGAAGTCTTCTCTTGATTGTTCACTTTGACACACATACACCTACCTCCTGGAGAGTGTTCTTGATCTGGCCAACTGTTGTGAAGGGTGTTTTCTTCACCAGGGAAAGAATTCTTCGGTCATCCACCACAGTTGTTTTCCGGGGTCTTTTGGTGTTGCTGAGCTCACCGGTGCGTTAATTCTTTTTAAGAATGTTCCAAACAGTTGTTTTGGCCACGCCTAATGTTTTTGCTATCTCTCTGATGGGTTTGTTTTGTTTTTTCAGCCTAATGATGGCTTGCTTCAATGTTAGTGACAGCTCTTTGGATCTCATCTTGGAGAGTTGACAGCAACAGATTCCAAATGCAAATAGCACACTTGAAATTAACTCTGGACCCTTTTATCTGCTCATTGTAATTGGTATAATGAGGGAATAACACACACCTGGCCATGGAAGAGCTGAGAAGCCAATTGGCCCATTACTTTTGGTCCCTTAAAAAGTGGGAGGCACATATGCAAACTGTTGTAATTCCTACACCGTTCACCTGATTTGGATGTAAATGCCCTCAAATTAAAGCTGACAGTCTGCAGTTAAAGCACAACTTGTTCATTTCATTTCAAATCCATTGTGGTGGTGTATAGAGCCAAAAATGTTAGAATTGTGTCGATGTCCCAATATTTATGGACCTGACTGTATATAGTTTTTTTTTTTTTTTTGTATGTCACAATACAAACTCGTACCCAGTACATTTTCTATGTAGGCTACATTGTTTTCTAGCATATTTTAGAAGGAACACACCATAAACTTATGTTTGTCTTGTCACAATAATGCAACAAAATCTTTCAGATAAATCCATTTCAGTCCATTTCCTTTTGATTTATTCATAATTCAAAGTTATATTATGTTAGATGAAGTTATACCTCAAAACTGTACATGTCTAGTTTAGTAGCAAAAACCAAAACCATCTTTAGGTTGCCATGGTAAAATGTAAAATGTAAAAAAAAAAAAAAAAAAAAAAAAAAAAAAAAAAAAAAAAAAAAAAAAAGGTAAAAAAGTAAAAGCACGGCATGAAAACAAAAAAAAAAAAGATTTCAAACACAGGCTGATTTTGATGTAAAATATAAAATAAGTTTAATTTCATCAGAACGTACAAATCGACATAAAAATGCAGCATTTTTGCAGTAACCAGGAGGAGATGCTACAAGAGAAAAGAGGAGCTACACAAAGAGAGTCTTGCACATCACACACACAAAAAAAGGAAGAAATCAGTCACAGTGGAAAACGTAAAGGAATAAAATAAAAGAAATGGTCAGTCCAAGGCCTCGGATTTGTCTGTACACACATGATCGCAAACCTTTATCAACAGGTAAAGTTGCACAAACGGCTCACTGCACAGAAACATTAGTTAAAGGTGCATAGAAATTACAAGGTAAAAGTAGTGGACTCGATATTTTCTTCTTTTTATTTTTTTTGGATCAGGGACCAACGCAGAATCCATAAAAAATGAGGAATTAAAGACTTTTTTTTTGCAACCTGAGAAAGAAAGTAAAAGAGACGGTCTGTTCTGACTTTAACTTCAAAATGAATGATATGAGCTACAATAATTTTTCTGTGGAAACAGGACATTATGTTGTGCAATGCTTTGTGGTTATTTTTTATTCATCACCGAATCCTGAAGTGACACCGGCAGCTCCTGGTTCGGTCGTCTCCCGAATGACCAAATGCATATAAAGCTAACTTCATCACAGTGCATCTACTGTATGCCATAAGAAAAGGTTCTGGGGAATGTTGGTGAAAGATGATCCGTATTTAAAGCCGAATACACTCTATATTTAACGCTGTAAAGTACCTGGAATCATCCGCATTATCGATACAGTCAATTTTCCAAACCTGAATGACCAGTGTTTTTCTTATTATGTGATACAGTGCTTGTGCAATAGTCATTCTGGAGAAAATCACAGTATATTTTTTGTTTAATCAGCAACTTGAATTGGCCTGAACGACATACAAAAGCAAAATGTAAACGAAATATAGTTCAATAATCAATCAGAGATCAAAGTTAAAGCTTTTCAGTAACACATCACATTACATTTCAGTACAATTTATGCCAATTGCATTATGGGAAAACCATTCACCTTTTATTAAATCTATAGGCTTTCCTGAAGTGAAATACAAGAGAACAGGAAGGGGGAAAAAAAAAAAAAAAAAAAGTCAATTCCATCCATTGGGGATTCATTCGGTCATATCTGTTCTATGAGTTGATTTGACTGTCGTTTGAATTTTCATGGTCAGCACTTGTAAATGGCTTTTTATTTATATTTTTTTTTGGACAATTTGACTGTGCAGGAGAATGGTGGCCATTTTGACAATGTGTTGACAAACTCAGACCTTTTCCTTAACGAGAAAGATTTGAGATATGTTCAGTCGGTGGTTGTGAAATGTGTCATTTTGGTGTTCTTGATCAAATTACTGAGCTGAAGTATATTAACGGAAACACTCGTGTTTGGAACACAAACAATTGAGCAATTACCAGTGACGGCAAATGACGCTGGCACAAGTACAGAATTGACATTTTTCCCTTTCACATTTCTTTCTTTCTAAACCGGGATCAAGCAAAGCTGTAATAAATCTTCACCATCGTGCATCATGTGCGGCGGTAACATAATGAAGACTTTGTGGTTTTGCGAGACCTATTTTTAAAAGAGGTAATAAAACAAAAAGGTGTGTAGGCTTAACTATTACATGATGTGTGAACCACAAGCAGGCCAGTGGACCAGTAATAAAAAAAAAAAATACCGGAAGCCCATGAGATGCATTTGGTCGGCCTTAAACATGTACGAGGCACAAAGCAGGAGTGGCATGTTCACAGCATTCGGTTATCAGCACAGGGCTTCCTCTTTCAGTTTTTTTTTCTTTAGCTACAGTCAATCATTCAGTTTTTTTTTCTTTTGTAAATGAACATGGACTGTACGCGGAAGAGATGATGAGACTCGACAAGCTTCTTCAGTGGCCCGCTACCTTTGTCTTTGTGGCTCCTGAAGCAATAGCGACTATGACGGTGCTGATCGAGGAAGAACGTGGTCATCGGGAGCGCTTCCGGCTGACGAAGATGAGCACTCGGCGGATGGCGATGAGTCGGTCTTTCAGTGAGGTCATGGCGAGGATGGTGAGCTGAGCTTTGTTCTCGAGAGGCAGCACAGCCAACAGCCACCAGCACCATGCCGGCCCGCTGGGGTTCCTCTAAAAACATCAACACAAATCAATTCAGTCGTTCCTACATCATTCAGAAGGTTGGATTCAGCTCCGTTTGAAAGCAGGTGATATGCTTTTTGTGCAGACATGCAGACGAATAAATACCATTTTTTTCCCCAAATATCTAATAAAGTGTTTGTTGATGGTTTTTGAATACTGTTAACTAGAACCAAACAACCCAAAAGTCAATAGCATGACGACCTAAAATCAGATTTACACGTGATTAAGTATAATTAGTACTACGATATTTTAATAAGCAACAGAAACCCAATATAAATTTTGCAGCCTGAAACATAAGTGTGCTTTCACACTAGCCAATGTAACTAATATGAAGAGGGAAAAACATAATCTAAAACTAATTGTTTGCTAATTGCTTGCTAATTGCTTAATGCCATGCCAGCATCGGTAGCTATTCCTTTGGCACAATCGAGGTGGGTATGATGAGATGCATTTTTACAGAGTTTTGACTACGGTGGGGTGATTTTTGTATTGGTTTGTAGTTTTTTTTAGTTCAAATGAATACAATTTCACAAAAATAAAAAGTCTAATATTAATACAATCAATTACACACACACACACACACACACACACACACACACACACACACACA
>JAAIIK010000020.1:5429717-5464395 GCA_014706435.1 Silurus glanis
ACACACACACACACACACACACACAAAAAAAAAAAAATAATAATAATAATTTTATAATTTAAAATAAGCCAATTTCGGTTTTTCAAGTGCATCCTGAATTTTCCGGTTTTGGCCCAGAATTTTCATTCCGGTGCATCTAATAAGTTATTAGATAAAATGTTATACGCATTAAAAGTGGGTACACATATTTAATGTATCTTCTTCAATATGACATTCATATAACACTTATGAAAGACGACTCCAGGGTGGGAGCTTTGTAACAGTCCGTGTAGATAAAAGAATGTGTTTTCCTTTTTTTATTTTATTTTATTTTTTTTTTTAAACAAAACAAAAAAACATTGGTATAAAAGTCATAAAATCCCAGAATGCAGTTTTACCTGTGGCTCAGGGGTTTTGGCAGGCAGGTGACCGAAGTGACTAAGGATCTGGCTCTTCATGTTATCTTTCAGAGACGTGAACCAGGCTGTGGCCTGATCGTACACGGAGTCATGTAGCTTCAGAAGCTCGGTCAATTCCTCTCCTTCCACCTGGAGTTACACACATACACACGTCAGGATGGAAGGAAGGCTTGGGATTTTCCTCTCTTTCTCATTCACGAACACAAAAACCTTGAAACACCTCTTTCACACACACCTTTTTATCCTCCAAATATTCTATCTTGGCTGTGTTGTATCCGTCTCTCTGGCCATGGCTGAGCACTCTAAAGCGAGACATGCCGATAGTATCGACCACGGAGCGGCCGTCAGGGAAGAACTTCACGTCTCTCACCTCCAGCATGCAACCGTAATCGGCAAACCTGACAAACGAAACAAAAATTTACTTGACCGTTTTGAGTGTTTCGTGCAGTCCTGCGTCGTCGTTGTATATCAAAAGTGACAAACGACAAGACAAAAAAATTGTCGCCTTGTCGCCACTTACCCTTTCAGCTCGTCTGAAATGCACATGCCGAACTGCTTGGTTCCAGTCTCCATGGCCCTGCGGATCATCAGCCTGTAGCGTGGCTCGAATACATGCAGCGGGCAAGGGATTGTGGGAAACGCCATGGTGCACACAAAGATAGGAACTTCCTGGTTCAAGCTGGAGTGAAAGAGTGTAATATAAAAGATTATTGTAGCATGACACACCAATAAAGTCACACTCGGGACTGCAGGCAAGAATGTTCTTACGGCTCACATGCAGCTTTTATTGGAACTGAGCTTGGTTTAATAAGCTGGAACAAAGTATATTGGCAAAACAAAGTCGTTTTTATTTGTCTACTTAAACATATCAGTGCTCTGGAAAATAAAGGCATCCATAGACACGACACCCAACATAAGAAAACCTCCTTGCTGCCTACATGTGGACGTATATAACATGTTAGAAGAAGGTTTGGACTCACTTTGACAGTTCTTTCATTTCTTCCTCGTGCACTTTCCTCCTCTCCTCCAGCTCTTCGCGCAGGTAGCGGTGAATGACTTCTTCCATCAGGAAGGTCTTCTTATACCCTCTTGTGGCCAGAAACTGCAATTACAACCAAAACAATCTTATCATTTAATCAGTCGATCCACAGTAACCACGTTTACATTTTGGCTTTTTTTGTCATTCAGTTTAAAATCATTCTGACTGAAAGATTCGTTGTACTGTTTACATGAGACGTTATCTAATCCGATATGGTGTTTACATGCACGGTGCTCTTAAATCAAGCAACAGAGTGAATTTGTAGACATACTGCTGCTGGAAAGTATGAGGAAAAGACGGGTGCAGAAAACTATGCTCTAAGGAGCTTTTCAATACTACCCATCCCGCCTCTGAAAAGCAAAAGCGTGTGGAAGAAGGTCTATAGTGAGGACTGGTGTGAGCGGGTTGTATTGCTGGAATTTAGTGACCTGGAATGAGAAGGACTTATGGCCCCAGAAGAAGAGACTTTCAGAAATCCAATTCCCCTGATTATGCACTTCGTGGATGTTTTTTATACAAACTCGGAAGCTGTGCGGAAAACGTTTTATGGCAAATCAATCCGGTTAAAAAAAAAAAAAAAAAAAAAAAAGTTTGTATACAATCGGTTTTAAGTGTTTGCATGGCAGAATCTTTTATTTAGTTTGGTTTATAGAAAGGTTTATCCCACCCCTCTCGAACCATTACAATTTCACTCGGTTTGGGCATTCTTATTCCGATTGAGGTGTTTAATATGGAGCATTTTCATTCGGATTGGACTATTAAACCTATCACAATGCTGCATGAAAACGTGCCTACTGTTTCATGTTTTACCTTTTACACAGTAAACAAGTATGTAGCACCTCAACACATCGTTCCAAGTGTGCGTAACATCTAATAATTCTGAAACCAAGGTAAGCCAATAACTTGCATAAAGAAACTATTAGCGGTCTGAGCATG
Organism: Silurus glanis; assembly: GCA_014706435.1. Taxonomy (NCBI): domain Eukaryota; kingdom Metazoa; phylum Chordata; class Actinopteri; order Siluriformes; family Siluridae; genus Silurus; species Silurus glanis. The sequence goes on from JAAIIK010000020.1 coordinate 5,432,091, forward strand.
GCTACTTGTGAACCCCATACAGAATATTTTATTGGTAAAATGGACCACAAACTATCCGATGGGTATTCAACGGGTCACGAAATGACCAAACCACATTTCACCTTTATTTTAGGGTGCACTGTAATCGAACATGGCAGTATATCGTATGCGAAACACCTCCAATTTAGGACCATTCGGTTTTCAAGAAAAACAGAATAGAAAATGTCCACTTTATATCCACTCTCCTGAACCTACCCAGTATTGATGTAAAACTGACAGTAAAATGATCAGTAACAATCATTTAATAACACGTTTGCTTTCTAGGTCTATTGGAGAGAGGATCAATTTTGTAAAATGTTACATTGATTCACTTTTACGGAGATTTGCAGAGTAGGTCTTGGAAGGACCCAGAAGTGCATTTGGCATACTTTTGTGATGTTTTGAAAATAATGAGCTACCTTATAAAACAGATTTTAGCTTCAGGATGAGAAATTACTATTGGTACAGGATGTACTGAGGTGTTTAAATGCATAATAAATCTAGCAAAGACTAAACTTGGCCGAGTCCTAGCCGAGTTGCATGCTCCCCTAGAGAGAACTCGCATTTCACCACATTTCTGTCCCTTAAACCCTCTATACAAAGTGTATAAGTAACTCCACGTTCCACTCAAAACTGGTCAGGTTGGTGGTGTTTGGCAACCCTGAGTTTACACAGTCTGCCGTTAGCAACAATCAACAAAAAGGTACCTACTACCAGACAAAACAGTGTTTTATTCCCCTTATACCACAGGACTTTCATTAACAAAATCACTAATAATTATATTTAAAAGTTGTAGAAAATCCACAAAACACTTGGTTCTTATTATCACTTGCATTATAGCAGCTCACCAGCCTTTTTTTTTTTTTTTTTTTTTTTTTTTTTTTTTTTTTTTTTTTTTTTTGGTCTTTAGAGATTTTTTTGAGAACGAGTTGTTACTATAGAAACAATAATGCAGTTCTATAAACCTGTGATTTGAATTACAACTGGAAGTGGAACATAAATCAAAACTCAATCATATCTAAATCCTCTTTATACCTCCAGCTTCATGAGGGAGATTTGGTTCAAGTTCCCATTTGCTGCTAATCCTAAATTCCAAATGAAGACTGGTTGCTATCGCTGCAGTATAGTAAACATTACGGACAGCTGTCTTAAACAACAACTGGAAACCATTAAAATCGTTACAACACCTTAGTGTATACAACACGTTGTGCAATTAATAAAATAGCATGTTCGATAGCATAACGAGAGAAAACCTTCGAACTAAAAAGTAGGGAAAAGATACAGAAAGTGGGGAGGAAATAAACACACATTTCAATATACGGAACGTTCTGTTCACTGTCCGATCTAGTGTACTTTTGAGCCAACTTCCTTGTTCATCAAACGCATCGCTACAGGACACATGTACAATGAGGAACCCACATGTATGAAGACATCAGTACCTCTGAAAGATTCTCTTTGCATAGAGGGCAGTTGGGGTTATGATCCAGGCAGCGTTCCAAACACTTGAGACAGAAGGTGTGTCCACAGGGAGTGGTGACAGGCTCGTAGAACAACCTAGTAAACCGGAGGACAGAGAGTACACTCGGTTACCTTTAATCACCTTGTGTTGTGTAACTGTACCTAGTGTTATAATTAGCTGAAAGAACACGTTTGTGGCATAGTTTTCGAATGACATCGTGCTCCGTCTGAGAACATTCCGTTCCAGAAAATCTTCCGCAAAGCGTTGTCACGTGGAGCATTCGGACGTTGCGGTGTGGCTTCACGGATAGTATTACTGAAGTGATTGTTTTCAGGTTCCCCCCACACACACACCCCTGTGTGTATTTCTCTCAACCTGCCAATTCCCACCCACCATTCAGTTCTTTCCAATCACCCGACAACTACCAACCAGTGAACACGTGCTTGCTCAGACACGTGGAGCCAACCTGCACATCCCATCTATGACGCTCATTCTGCAGAACACACCACTAGGAAGATATTTTTTTTTTTGCAAACTGTTGCTGTGATTGGCACTGGTCAGAGTGTATGCCATTGCAGCTTTCAGACTCCTTTAAAAGTGGCACCCTGATAGTTTTTTCTTTTAAAAGCGATCAACTAACCGCAAAGTAAAAACTCTAATCGGATCATTGCAATCCATTCCTTTTTGCTTTCCGGTACAACCGAAGCCCGACACCCCTAATGGCTCACCGTTGTAACAGATATGCCCAAAGATGTGTAGAAACGCTTTACGAATATATTCGCGCGTTTGTTGAGTGAAACCTAGCTGCGTGTTTTTGTGCACTGAGCACGTTGTGTACATGATAAAGCTCTTTTCTTTAAATATAATGAAGCTGCTGGCTGACAGACATTGACTGAGAGCTGCTGCATGATCAGCAAACGTCAGTGCTCTTTAATGGACTCTCAGGGACACACTGTTCCCATCTCCCACTATTTAAAGTGCGACAGCGTGTACGTGCGTGGATGCTCGCAATAAACAAAGAAGACGGCACAAGGGCAAAAAGACAAAGACACAAAAAACAGATACAGACAAAAGACAAACTCACAAGTACATAGATACAAAAACTGATACAAATACAGTTTCACACTCAAAAGACAAAACGACATAAACAATAATGTACCAAATTTGAAGAGGTTACCTCATGCACAGAGAGCATTCCATGTCTGCACTGTCCAAAAGATGAGACGGCACTATCCTCGCCCCGTGTGGAACAGGAGTTGTCTGTGAGGAGCTGGATGGATCTAAGAGAAAAAGATGGAAAGGGAAACCATTGAATATGATTGGTAGGTATGGTGAATACTATCTGTTTGCATGATTAATAATCAATGCATAATAAAAATCCTTTTTACTAAAAAAAATAAAATAAAATAAATCCCTTCACTCCCTCATCTATGTTTTACACACACAATATCTATATAACCATTTCACAAAGCTTATTTACTCATACTGTGTTTAAAGAAAACAAGTGTTTGACATCAGAACCACAAAACTCAGAGAAAGAGGTTCTTTTGGAGAAGAGATTCCACAACATACGTTAAAAGAGAAACTGGTGAAAGAAAATGTGCTACATAATTGCCTACACATAAATTGTACCGGCCTCTATTTTATTCCTACTCTTTATCTGTTAAAACATCGACACCTCTTTATCCGAGGTTTATATTTTCATCTGTTTTGCCGATTAATCAATCGCTGATTAATCCGAGACTGCGCGCTGCATGGAGAGTGCACGATGCATGGAGAGAACTAGATTATGTTTATTATTTCTAATTTATTAATTTTATATTTATAGCACAATATTTATTTAGCACTTTTTATTTTTTTTTAATTCAGTAGCCATTTTAAAAACTATAGGATAATTAATCAGTTATCAGCAAGTATGATCCGACCTAGCTATCGGTAAAATCCACTATCGGGTGATCTAATATTTTGACGCACATTTTGGGGCGTCTATTTTGCCTTTTTCCTAATTACTGCTTTATAAATGCCTTCATCTGCCGAGTCACGGCGTGAGATCACGCAAAGATCTTAATCGTCAGTTCATTTCCAAAACTTCACAATGGGGAGGAAACTACAATTCTCAATCCCTCGGGACCATAGCAAGATTAGACACAAGACACAGAATGGTGTGAATAATAGGCAGTGAGCTGCTCATTTGTAAGACGTAACCCCTCGTTCATAAGAGAGAGGTCAGAGGAGAATAATCAAATAAGTTGGGGCAAACAAGAAAGGTGGTGAAAATACCTACTCCTTACAGCCATGGTGAGCAGAAAAGCATGGCAGAATGCACAAGCAGTCATGCGATCAGCAATAAGAGCAACAAAGACATTCGATCCGGTAATTCTAGTCAGAATAATCCACGCGATAATGTTTTGAATAACGTTTTTGTAGGACGGAATGTTCTAGGACAGAGCGCTACGTCATTCGAAAACTATGCGACAAATGTGTTCCTTAACTATAGAACACTAGGTACAGTTACACAACGTGTGCAGGAAGTAGTTAAAAGGTACAAAATGTATCTGTACACATTGCACGTGTCAAAAACCATGTGAATGAATGATAGAAAAAGCCAAGCAGGAGTTAAAAGAAAGTTACAAATAATAATAATAAAAAAAAAAAAACATTCTAAACTGAGGAAAATTGGCTACTTTTTTTTAATTGCACAGGAACATTCTATCAACGTCTAGCTCACGTTCAGGACATAGAGAGTTCATAACTAAAACTGTACAGTCCAATATTTAGTAAAATGTCACAACTGTATTTTTCAGCACATACCTGCTTTGAGAATCTTGCTGGGAGGCACAAAGGCACTGTCATCATCCAAGCACTTTCTCTTAACACTAGGAGCTACAGGGAAAGAGGAGCGCACAGCTGCCAGGCTTTTGGATTCTTCTCTGCTGCTCTCTGGCTGATTTGAGGACGAGGAGCTTGACCTTTCACAAGCTTTATTACTACTGAGCGCAGGATCCTGTGAGGAGAAAACGCGTACACCGTAAACGAGTGTCACTATGCTGAGGAGATGTATTTTTTATATCTTTATGTAACTATACAAAAAGTGCAAACATTGAGACCAAATATGGAGAGTGACATGTAGATGCACATACAGTTCAAATTATTACCTAACATACACCTTTTCACCATTTATGCTACTTGAACATTCTGATTGGTCAAAAGGGTTTCATTCATTTGCTACTGGTGACATTGATATGAACACACACTCTGCTGGTGTCGTTTCCATAGTAACAACTTACACAAGGTTCTATTAAATTCATATTTAGCGCATATATAGCGCTTTTAACAATGATCATTGTCCCGAAGCAGCTTTGCAGATATAAAGAGATCTATGAATATTTTTGCCTTATAGTTTTAAGTTTATCCGTAATGAGCAAGCCAGTGGTGAAAAACTCTGGGATGGAAATGAGGAAGGAACTTTTAGAGGAACCAGACTCAAAAGGGAATCTGTCCTCATCTGGTTGGAATCGGTTGCACACATGGATTGGGGAAAAAAAGAAGGTGTGGTTACTGATACAGTTCATTTTACTTTGAGGAGATGTTTGGTCTTTTTGGAAGGAGTCTCCAGTGCAAATGCTTTGTAACAGAGGTGTTCATTTACGCTTTCTACCACAAAAGTGTCAGGATTCAAGGTATCAAGGTAAGCTCTGGAGGTTTTCTGACAAATTACAGACAGACTCGAGCTGTCTTTTCTTCCTCATTTCCTTATCATCTTTAATTTGCTTCACTTTACTTTACAAGCTTTTGCACTTCACCGTGCACCATCATGTGTTACTGACATGAATTCAAAGTGTGTTTGTGTGTATACGCACTTTGGAGCAGCCAGCTCTTGCTCTGTCCCTCATCAGAGGAAAGTGAAGAGAGCTGAGGAGTGATGAAGGTTTAACACGAGGGGATGAGCTTGTGGTTTGAAGCGGATGAAGGCGAGTGACCAGACTGTCGTTCTGAAAGATAGACGAAAACATCTCGCTCAAGATCTGCAGGAAAATACAGAAGCAGGACGTTAGGAACAGTTCTCTAAAATCTCTGGGAAAAAAGTGCACCATTACCCATGTTTTTTTCACTGAGAAGAAACACAGCGTGAGATTACAAACTACAACCTGCAAGAAGTAAAGTTAATAATCAAGCTTGTTATTTGAGGGGGACAAAAAAAATGTAAGATCAAGTTTACCTTCTGTGCCTCGGCTTTAACACATGTCCAGTCTGGCTTGAGTGCTACACAAATAAAATACTCCTGTAATGCCTCTTCTCTGCGGCCTGCACAGCAAAGCGTTTTGGCTCGAAGGTAGTAGGCCTGGGGGCAAAAAAATAATTTAACAAAATCAAAATAATGCCTGTATTCTTACGACTGACGCAACGCATCACCCACAGTCAAGAGGAAAGAAACAGTAACAGTGGAACAAGCTGCAATTTGTAATTGTTCAAACGTGGTACTAGACCTGCAACAATCATTTCATTTCAAAGCTTTTGTACAAAAGAATTTCTTACGAATTGTGAAATTCTCTTGTGCATTTCTTACGAGTGTACTCTATAGAAAACTATAAATTCGTTTATATAAAACACAGTTTGACGAGTCAGTCAGTCAATTTTTGCCTTGCGGGTGAATCGCCCTGTAGAGGGCTATAAAGTAAAATTAAACTCTGTGAATAATTTCATACTTATATATAAAAAAAAAAAAATAATAATCTAAATAGCTTGAACAAGTTCAGGTAATAAGCTTTAAATAAAATGTATATAACTTGATTGTTGTGCAGGTTTTGTTTTCTATTAAAATGTTATAAAGAGCTTTTGTGTCCTTGTGGCGACCCTACAGAACTACAGCAATAATAAAATAATGACAAAGTGGGAGAACTATGAGACTAAGAACGCAATAACTGAATGTTATAAAGGATGAAATTAGTATCTAGTCAATTTGAACTTTACTTAGCTTCTAAACAATTAAAGGGCAATGGAAAAGAATTGAATATAATTACCGGTTATATGACTAAAGTCACGTGAGTGGGTTCGCTGCCCATTTGACAATGTTTTACTTTAATATTTAGCACACTGCGAGTAAAAGAATGCCCAGCTGCACCGGTAGAACACGAGATCTAACGTAGATTAGTTTGACAACAAAATGATCAGTGCATTGCATTGGGCCGAATTACAGCAATCAGCAATTCCATTCGGTTCTTTTACTGTGTAAAAAGTAAAACTTAGTTTATTCAGGAATATAATTCCTGTATATTTTTTATAGTTTCATCTTTTTTATGTTATGTCATCCTATGTAAACCATATCTTTATGGAGCTGGCTTTGTGCACAGGGGCATTGTCATTCTGGAATAGGTTTGGGTCTAAAAGTTCAAAGTGAAGGAAAAACATTGCATCCAAATACATCCTATACAACTGAGTGCCTCCACCCTTGTGGTAGCAATTTTGGGAAGAACAGTATATATATACACACACACCGAGTATACTTTCTAGATGCTATATATGTTGGCATACCTTGCAGGAACCCTTACACATTTATGGTCACTACCTTAATCTGATGCCTTGTACTAAAAAGAGTTAGCCAGGGTTGCACAGCCCAATGAAATGGGATTTGGATTGAATAATCTCCATTTGGGAAAAGGCTGCCTCACATAAATAAGTGGAGCCACTTATCTTGTGCGTTAGAAGAGAAGAGAGCTCAGACTGGCCTCCCCGTACGTCAATCAAGTAACAAATGCCATAGAAGAATAGGATAGACGAACGTCTAAAATTCTTTTCTGAAATGCACACATTGGAAATATTGGGCACCCCTGATATAGTGCATATTGTACAGTATCATTCGAAAATATTGGAACAGCAAGTCCAGTTCTTGCGCAGAAGATATTGGGGTCTTAGATCAGGAAATGAAAGCTCAAATTCTGATTCATTGTCTCATTCGTCTTTTGAGCTCAAACCCATTAGTGTACAGTGAAGAAAAAAAAGCCCTGATGTTCCAATACTTACAGCGGAGACTGTATTAGTAAGGAAAAATTCGCTGACATCATGAAAGCCCTGCCTCTTCTACTTATTCCACATGCCCTTGGATTGAGCAGGGCCTCTCCAAGCATGTTTCAAATATATTAAAGTGAAATAGAAATCAACAGGACAATGCTCGACCTGGCAATGTGACATCAGACGAGCGTGTACACTATATGGCCTACTATTTATTGACACCTGAACTACACACCCATATGTGGCTCTTCCTCAAACTGTTACCACAAACTTGGAAACACACCACTGTAAAGACCTTGTATGCTGTTGCATTTGAAATTCCTTTCACTGGAACAAAGAGAGCTAAAGCTGTTCTGGTGTGACAACGTTTCTGCGCACAAATCAAGCAAAGACATGGCGACTAATGAAAGCAAAGACTAATGAAAAAAACCTTGAATGGATTGTAGAGATTGTGCAGATGAACTCAGGATGGAAATGCTGACTGCACCAATTCTGTTACAGTGGATTGAACACAAATCTCCACAGCAATGCTCGAAAATCTAGTGAAATGCCTTTCCAGAACACGTGACTGCACCATTTACATTTTGTCCAGTCGTGTAGCCAAACACCGGTCAAATATATTTATCAACTATATTATAATTTAGTATTATTATTCTTATATACTTAGCCAGAAATAAATGTGCTGTTATAGGAAAATTGAGTGCTAATTTTCATTTACTTTGCAGTTCTTTCTTTGTTTGCAAATTAATACAATTTCCGTCATTGTGGTTTCTTGGCTAATACGTCCAAATCGCTTCAACACGTATTTATAAATCATTTTTCACATCATCCTATACATCACATGCGTTTCATTTGTAATAAGCTAAAATCCGGTTCTATAATTTTGCTGTGAGGTTATAACACTGTGCAATCAGGTACTGTAGAGAGAGAACAAGAACACATGAAGTAGTTCAGTGGAGATGAAAAACGACTTAATTCTTTCTAAGTAGGCTTATGTCGGGCTCACACTGTGCACGCAAGAAAAAGACTCGTCTGAGTTTATACGTCATCGAGCCGTGACGTCTATAGAAAATCAGGGCTTTCCTGCTTGGCTGTCAATCAATTCAGAGATCTCTACTTAAGTTCCTTCAAAATTACAGACTATACCCAAGTGTACAATACGTTCAGACCCACGTCATCTCGCTAACGGTAACTAGCAGCAAGCAAAAACGACCTGTGGCGTTAATTTTTGTTTAAGAAATGCCTTAACAATAAAATCCTCGTTAAACTTTTCCACTTTTCCCTCCATAACTCCTAAATAAGTTACTCTTCTTGCGGAAATGTCCCCCTGACTCGTTTCCACATTTTCCCTGAGGTATTTTGAAGTTGTTGCTCTGATTGCGTCATCGGGTTCAGCGCTCCTATTGGTTCTCGGTTTGACGTTCGTTGTAGAAGTCACATTGCAGGAACGTTTCGGAGATCTTCTGAAACTGGCAGAATTTAATCGGAGGACAAAAACCATCGAAATGCCCATTAACATGCTGTCGGTGAACCCTTAAAACCAGCCATCAAAGACTACAGATTTTAGCCTAGGATTATAGGAATCTTTTGGCATTTTCAAAATTTGTCACGTACGACCAACTCGTGGCCAAACTCGCAGTGTGCACCTGGCTTTAGTCTGACTGAAGAACACTTGGTCTTTGAATGTGGCAGGCAACTGAACGGGAGTTCAAGAGGTCACAGGAAAATGACCAACACATGCACGTAATCTTGGCAGAGGTGTTTTTCCAACTCTTCAATCCTCGTCTATATTCTTACCTTTGGTGAAGTTGGTAGAAGCCGACACACACTATCTGCGTCATGGATCGCTTGGTTAAAGTTCTTCATGTCCATGTTCAGCTCAGCCCGCTGTGCTAGCAACCTAGCGATAGAGGACGCTGTGGAAGAAAAGAGAAAGAAAATCGCATGACTATCTGGTGCCTTTTAGGCTTAGAGTGTTTGGATTTAGAGGTTTTCATTATTCAGAAATTTGAAAACATGCCACAGAGTAAGCAACACATATGTCCAAAAGCATCTGCTCTCGTTGTTTTTCCCGTTCATTTATTCTTGTTTTTTCCTTTTCTTTCGTCACCAGTTGGAATCGCTCATCTGATCACATGGCACATTTCATCCATATACAGAATATAATCCCAGCATATACAGTGTCTCACAAAAAGTGAGTACACCCCTCACATTTCACCAATCATTTTAGTATATATAGATAGAGAGATTGGGAAAAGCGTTGGCTCTCGTTTTTTTTTTTTTTTTTTTTTTTTTTTTTTTTTATATATACATATACATACACATACATACACACACAGATTTACTGTCCAGATTACTGTCAAAATAACTGGCAACAAAAGTGAGTACACCCTTAGTGATAACAGCTGTACACCATGTAATCATGGAAAGCTACAAGTCCTATTTATCATGTTTAGTCTTTTTTTGTATGGACCATACCAATTTGTGTATCTTGTATTAGAGCAGTTAAAATGTGGTGCTTTGAGTACAATTCGCTCATACTGACCACTTGTTACTGAACACATGTTCAACATGGCACCTCATGGCAAAGACTTTCTGAGGATTAGAGAATTTGAACTGTTGTTCTCACCTCGGCTATAAGAAGATCGGAAACACCCTGAAACTGAGTTACAGTACAGTGGCCAGGGTCATACAGAGGTTTTCCAACACGGGTTTCACTTGGAACAGACCTCGCTAGGATCCATCAAAAAAGTCCTTGTGCTGTGCGTCAGGAGCAGAAGTTGCTTCAAAAAACAGACACGAGTGCTCCAGCATTGCTTTAGAGGTTGCAGAAGCAAAAAGTCAGTGCTCAGACCATCTGCTACAAGTAAGCCTATTCTGAAGCTGGCTCACAAGAAAGCTTGCAAACAGTTCACTGAAGACAACCTGAACAAGAGCATGAATTACTGAAACTATGTCCTGTGGTCTGATGAGACCTATAAACTAGATAAAATCGTGTCTTGCTTATGGTCAAGCATGGTGGTGGTAGCATCATGGTCTGAGGCTGCATGAGTGCTGCTGGTACTGAAGAGCTGTGGTTCATTGAGGGAAACATGGATTCCAACATGTGCTGTGGAATTCTGAAGCAGAATATGATGCCCTCCCTTCAGAAACTATGTCTTCAGACCTGAACCCTATTGAGCACCTGTGGGGCATCCTCACGCGGAAGGTGGAGAAGCATCAGGTGTCTAACATCCAGCAGCTCCGTGATGTCATTATGGAGGAAAAGGAAGAGGATCCCAGCAACAGCTCTGGTGAATTCCATGCCCAGGATGATTAAGGCAGTGGTGCTCACAAAATATTGACACTTTGGACACAGGTTTAAGATGTTCGCTCACATTTGTTGGCAGCTTTTTAGACAATAATGGCTGTATGTCAAGTTATTTTCAGAGGACAGTAAATCTGTACTGCTATACAAGCTGCACACTGACTACTCTGAAATATTTCTAAGTTTCATTTCGATAGTATTGTCCCTTGAGAAGAAACACTGAAATGGTTGCTGAAATAAGAGGCGTGTACTCACTTTTGTAAGATACTGTAGCTCACTAATGCTTCGCCACAAGGACCTGTTTACTACTTCAGAGCCTCACTGTCATTACACATTCCCAAAAAAAACAGGGTTGGCCGGTGTGAGAACATCTTATCTAAGCATCAGGTTTTAATATGGTATCAGGGTAAAGTTAGATCAAACAGCTCATGATAAGACCCCGGCCTTGTGTAACATAAGCTTGTTTAGAGTTAAACCCTGTTTTATGCCAGATATACCAAAAACACAATGTTCCCTCTAGAGCCTCTTTCTCCCTCAATAAAGCTGATCGAAATTGTACTCTGCGCTACTACAATGAACGGAGAGCAAACAATATATTAAGAACTCATTTAAGCCGTTCAGCTTCTTGGATCAAAATGTACTTCAGAAATGTTGCGCATCCTAACAGAAACCAGATCAATTCTCAAGTTCCCAAAATATGACGTTTCATACGCCATCTATCGATGTCCGCCGCTTCATGCAGGGAATTCGGGTCACCGCGAATGACACCGGCTCCCTACTGAAGGATCTTTCTGAAACAAAAGATACAAATCCCCCCCCACCATTGTTTATTCGTTGCATTTTCCTCGAATGCCCGGTTGAAGTGTAACTAATGCGTAAACCTGTGACTAGGCACATGACCGGTTGCTTTCGAAGCTAAGCTGTCATGTTCAAAAATTTGAGAATCCCACAGTCGGGCTGCTTTCCAGCGCCGAGTGTCAATTGAGCTTATGTGTTTACTCACTGGCCGCCTTCGTCCGCATGTTGAGAGATTAGATGAGGCGAACGAGCCAATATGAACGCCTACACGCTGCTTTAGTGAAAAGAGGAAAAGATAGCAGGAAGAACAGAAAGGCTAAGTCCCAAGCTGCACAATAGCACACTTGGGTATAGTCTGTAATTTCGAACGAACTTCAGTAGAGATCTCTGAATTGATTGACAGCCAAGCAGGAAAGCCCTGATTTTCTATAGACGTAAGGATATGAGAGATATCTGCAGCATCGTTGGTTTTTTGTTTTGGTTTTTTCAATGTGAATATTTCCCAGGTTTTTTTTTTTTAGGGGGAATTTATAATTATATTAAATCCTGAAATGTTCTCTTGCAACCTATCCTCTAGTGATCTTATAATACTCATTTCAAGTGAGTTAAAGTAATCAGACTTTAAACTAAACATTTTGATTCGAATCTAGTGTGCGATAACGAGCCGATGAAACTGTATCGCATCCGAGAAAATAAACCCCAAGCTCCAAGATGCATTAATTCCCTCACGTCCACTCTTTTGATCAAAGCAAACGGTGACTGCATTGCAGTATAGCTCGGTTCGGATAAGGCGATACGTAAGTGATACGGCAAAGCAAACTGAATCGTGTTAACCTCCGACATAACTTCAGGCTTTTCAGTGCAGCGCCGATGGAAGTTTTTTCTCACGAAGCCGTGCAGCTCAGAACACATTTGAGGTGCATTTTTTCGTTTCCGTTCGAAAATTTCATTGGTCTAATGTTATGGGGTTCAGTTTTTTGGCTTGAAGTTTGTGAAACCGGGAAAAACCCAGGAAAAATCCATAAATAAGCCGCTTCGTTGTTTAAGCCGCGAGGTTCAAAACGTGGGAAAAAAAGTAGTGGCTTATAGTCCGCAAAATTCGGTATTATATTGCATATATTGTTTTCATCTGTTCGACTGCATTTTCCTTCACAAATAGAGCAACAAGGGCTAAAGCTCAAGACAAGTGTCCATCAAGGTAACCACTGCATTAGAATGCAAGCTAAGACATGACAATGGATGTTTAAATACTGCATTTTAATTTTTGTAGTGTTGGTGGGGCAAAGTTTGGCTGCAGATCTCCACTAATGCCCAGGAAAACTAGAGTCGGTTTGGAAGCAGAGTTCTGGAGGAACGTTGTCTCGTTTTTACTGTGTACTGTGTACCACTGTGTATAGTAGAAACGACAATAAAAGCCACTTGACTTGACTTGAAAACCAAAGTTGGCTGTGGAACGCCAAGATCCTGGGCTGCGCGAGGGGCACCTGGGCTGCGGAAAAGGACGCTGGGTTGCCAACAATGTCTTCTATTCCTTAAAATATCTTAGTCTGCATGTTCTCCCCAAATGCTACCCTGCTATCTGGGTGATGTTGCAGGAGAGGAAAGAATATCTTTGCATATCCATTTTGATGAAAGAAATGACTTATTCGGTTATTTTTTCACATAAACTATTTCGTTATCCATTATGGCTCTCGAATTCATTTCAGAACTTCCAATTTACCTCCCGCAAAAACATTCTTTGCTTCCCTGTTAAAAACAAAACCATTTACTCAAGTTTCAATGAGACTAATTCAAGGAACAACAGCACACAAGGAAAACTAATTAAAAACTGGAAGTTAAAACAGGGAGAAGAGAAAAATAAAAGAAAGTGTCATTCAAAGGCAGCTTTGAGAAGGATACATTTCAGAGGAAAGGTGAAGTCAGAGACGGTTTTTCGATTGCTTAACCACTTTGACTAGGCCCCTCAGAAAAAGGTGCATAATCAAATACTTCATGTTGACAGAATTTCAGACTGTCTATCTTTAAAAGCAGCTTCACTGGCGGAAACGTTCGCTTGGAAAGCATGACGCTGTTAAACGAGAGAGAGGACGCTTTACGTGAGCCAGAAAAACATATTTTAGAGAACGCTGTGTTCTTGTTCTGTAGTGATGTGGCTGAATACAGACCGATGTTTATTTAGTTCGGTACATTTCACAGTCATTATTTTTGTTCTATTCAATTCCCTGAAAAAAGAAAAAAAAAAATAAAAAATTAAGTATAGATACAGATCTGCTAATAGGGGCCCTGGAGACAATTAAAAGCATCTGATCTGTATTTAACAAAAAAAAAAACATCCAGACTTACATTGCTGGAAATGCTAGTCACATGTTTTTTCCTGTGTATTTACCATTACTCAAACTGCATGAGAGTTCTCGTCTCCTTCCACCCATCTCCCTTACATAAACGGGTCAGAATATAGGGCCTGATGGGCTGAATTAGGTCAGGCGTGAGCAGCTAGCAGACAGAAACAGGATGCAGGCGTGCTGAATAAAAAGCAGATTCCTCTGCTAACCCCAGCATTGCACTGACCCCCTTCAAATCATGATTTAAAAGCAGCACCTATACGACCTCATTTACTTTTTTATTAAGAATCAAGTCCTGGGACATCAACACGATCCTGACACTTGAATTCTCCTGACACTGTATAATTGAAGCTGAAATTAGATGAGTCTGCATGGGTTGGATGCTGAAAGAGTTTTCAAAATATAATTAAAAAAAAAAAAAAAAAAAAAATTTAATTTGATGTAATAAATTAAATTATCTTTGTTTAAAAAAAAAAGACAAAATGCATAACATACAATAAACAGAAATTCAAGAATAAATCATAAGCAATGAATATTTTAATTGAAATAATTACAGTGAATTAATAATTATATTGAAATTATTACCACTAGTAGTAGCAGTAAGTGTACAAAAAAAACTACAAAACTGTATACAACAATAAAAAAATTATATATCTATAAAATCTAAATTCATAATCTCTCTCTTTCTCCCTTTTGCTCGCTCTCTAATATATATAAGTTTTTTTTTACTAAATACATGAAGAACCTTTCCGTCTTTGACCCACGTATGAAGACAGGCTCAGTGCAGGCTATTTCCTAGGAGTACATATCTGTAGTTCATATTAATCCTTTAATTACTTGCTACTATAATTACTACCTTCTGTCTGGACCCTTGCTGTAAGTGTCTGCTGCTGGTTTTTATTTAATAGTCAAACACTTATTTAATGTCTCCTGTGCACATTATAGGGCAATGGATGATTTGCAAAGCCACAGTCTGCTCCTGAAATAAAGTCAATTCAACAGGTGGATGATGCATAACATAACACATGAGCTATAACAAAGGGGCATCATGAAGGACTGGATGCTGTGTGAGCTAGTCTGGTAAATTTGAGGGCACAAGTTATTTTTAGAAAAATGTCCTAAAAGCCCTTCTAGACGTTTTATAACTGTTACCAGGAGAAGTAGGTCAAGCAATACATGCTGCAGGTTTTCACACACACACACACCATCAATCTCTGAAATCCCTTACCTATTTCCACGGCTTGGTTATACTTCTCCAGGGCACCCTGCAGCTCTTTTTTCTTCCACAAGCTCTCCCCCTCGAGCCAGAACCTCCTGCATTTACTCTCCGCCTCGAACCACTTGTCGAGCAGGCCGCTGAGGATCACGTTGGCCCGGAGGCCGCTGGTGCACCCTGATCCGCTCAGACTGGCGCGGCACGATATGCACTCGTGGACCACGGTGTCCTCCAAGCACCGTTTGCAGTACGTGTGGCCGCACACGAGCGTGGTGGGCTCGGACAGCAGACCCCGGCAGACTCGGCACGAGAACATATCGAGCGCGTGCACGCCGCCGCCGCCGCCGTCGAGCTCGTCCCGGTCGAAGCAGGTGGCGGCCGCCAGCTGCGGGGGCTCCTTGGCGCGGAGCGAGCGCGCGATGCTCTCGACCAGCGGCCGCAGTTCCTCCGCTCGGAGCCGCTGCAGGTCCGCGGCGACGCAGTACGAGTCCAGAGCTTCGGCGATCCGCCCGGCGCGGGCCAGAGCGTCCGCTTTGCGGAGACAAAGTCCCCGGTCGGGCTTGTGGAGCTCGGACAGCTGGGACGAGTAGATCTCGACGGCCAGCTCGTAATCCCCGGCGCGGCATGCCTCTTCAGCCACTTCCAGCATTTCCGCGCACACACCCGGGGCGCTGGGCTCGCGCCCGAAATGCTCCGCAGAACTCTGAATCCCGGTGTCCATTCTTACTGAATGTTTCTATTATTTGAACGCGGGAATAAATAATAAACAAAACCGATCGAGTCCAAGTCCCAGGTTTTATTTGGTGACGATTCCGAACGCTACCTCCCTCATGCTGTCCAGGGCAGAGTGACGTCACAAGTGTAATTCAAACGCCCTAATGAATTGTGAGGTCATTAACCGGATCGCACGCGCACCTCCTCCTTCTTTAATCGCCTATTAATTACGTAAATGTTTCACAATCCAGATCTCCCTAGCTCACGCTGTTTCTCTTTCCAAACACACACACACCGGGGTCTGCGCTACACGGGACGCCACTTGTAGAACCATTGATCTTGATTGGGGGGGTGAGAACAGGAACATGGTCTTGTGGTTCAACACACACACACACACACACACACACACACACACACCGGCCAGACGAGACAAAAGCGTTAAACCGGTGGATCGCGGTCACGTTTCAGGCGCGAGCGACACGCAACGGCGACGCCGACGATCTAATCGGTGCGTCCCGCGGTCCCTCTAGAAAGCACGCGCTCCTCCGGTCACGGCTGTCCTCCGCACGACCCTGCGCGCTCGCGCTTTCGCCTCTTCTCCCCGCTTTCCGACGCGTCGCCTTTCCATTCTGAAAGCCCCTCCAAACCCAGTCCGAAGAGTCCATTTCATCCAGCATGACACGCCTTAGCTACATAATCATCATCATAAGACATCATCATCATCATCGTCGTCACCACCTTTATAATAAAAAAAAAAGAAGATGAAGATCAGTAAACCGGGAGGAGAAGCGCTCCATCCACCCAGCTACATAACAATAAACACCTCGCTTTAGCCCCGCCCACTACACCACACGTGACCTCCAAAGCCTCCTCCCATTGGCACATTATGTAGCTCACTTATATAATGACACACACGGGTTGTGTAACCTTAAAGTAGGAGATAACACAACTAGTGTTGACTACCCTACACCACCTCAGATTGCCCTGTCAATCACCCCCTCCCCCAAAAAAAGTTATGTATACATGTGTGTTTTTATAAGTTTTTATATAACAACCTAAAATGCAAAGCAATGCAACAACCTGTACAATGCTTCAGACTGAACCGAGTGTAACCCATAAAACCTTCCCCACAGAGCCTCTCTTTTCCTTTATACTTTATCTATTTTTACTTCATTTCTATTGATACATTTTTAGGAAGCAGTTCCTCCTTAGAACCGGTTCCAAAAGTAGGTCCGTCACATAACCGTCTTCCTATTAGATCTGTCACATAACCCTGCTTCCATAATACGGTCTGTCATGCAATCCTGTCTTTACATAACCTGGCATGATTATTCTAAACAGAAAGGTACGAATGCTCTAGAAGAATCCCCACCACAGACAGCATGTTGTTCAAGAGATATCATTTGATATTGCCCACGACTGGGAATTTATATTTAGTCAAGAAAAGCGTGGGGCTGGTGTGGCACCTAAATGGAGTTTAAAAACACGTGTAGTTGTTGATAAGGTGGTACTGGTGATGTGTTATAGAGAAAACAGCTAAAAATATAGATATATTTTTATATAAATGAGACCTGGGATGGTGAGGGAACGGTTGATACATGTTAACCTTAACATTCCTCAACATCAGAAATAACTATAAATGGATAAAAACATTTTTTTTTGTTTTATCTTTTTTATAAACATTGCTTTTTTATGCTTCTTAGAACCATTTATTACTTATTAGATTAGTCTTATTATTTTCTGGACTTATATTTTACCTTTGAGAGCAGTTCCATGTTAAAGTAGGTCAGTCATATAACTGTCTTCCTATTAGGTCTGTCACATAACTCTGCCAGCCAAGGACATGCCAGTCAAAGAACCAGGAAATGATCTAATTCACTGACTAGAAATATTAAAAAGACTATTAAACAAAAATAGTATGATCTCATTTACAATGAGCTTAATGATTGCTTTATTAATGACTTTCATATATTGTGGTTCCATTAGAACAGATGACTTTAATGTTTCTTTAATGTCCATTCAAATGCCATTAACCCATTAATTATTTTCAAGAAGTGCGTATCAGAGACCATCAGCTTCTTCTGTAAGGCACCAAATGCATATTCATCATTTTACTATTTAAACCACTACACCTGTATCTAGTCATAAGAACAACAACAAAAAATGCCAATACTAACAAATCTGTACCATTGTACTTAAAGCACTGTTGAATTCTCGATTCTGATTGGTAATTTTCTTCTTAATAACAGCTCTGATATCATCCCTACTGCACCCCAGGCCCAGGACAAATATTCATAAGCACACTCCAAAATGTAGTGGGAATATCTTCACAGAAGAGTGGAGGGAAATATAAGAGCAAATTGGGACTAAATGTGGTATGCAATGCACATACCATACTTATGACCAGGTGACCCAATATTTTTGCCATTATAGTGTATGTATATATGCGCCATTTTTAATAAATAAATAACTAATATTTTTGGACGATTGGTGCAGTTTATGTGAAATAAAATCACTTTGCTTCTGTCTGTCAAATAATTAATTAACCTCCACATCACCTCGGGCTTACTTTATAAACTGTTCTATCAGAACAATACAAGTCTCATGTCTGTGACGGAAGCAGATCAGTGACATTACTTGCATGAACACATTGAACACAATGTTCTCTTCTGTAAAAGAACACTCATTTGAATATTTGGTACAGAGCCATGTTACGTAAAAGAACAACAAATAAAAAGGAAACAATGATAGCATTTAGCTTAGGTAACCTTTTCAACCCAACCTGATATTCCAGTTATTAAAAAAAAAAAAAAAAAAAAAAGACTTTCTAAGAATCTGTCAAATAAAAAACAAACTCAATCCTGAATTATTTGGATGAACAAGAATATTGTAGTATATATTTTTACCTTCTTTGAAGCACAATGTCCATACAGTCCAATCTCTTTACTTACAGTACTTCTATAACATTAAGAATGACCTCAGGGAGTTCCTTCAATGTCATGAATGCTTTTGGCAGAAGATCTTAGAGTCCTCATGTTTAGGAACAACAAGGCTGGGTGGGATTTACTCGTTGTATTTGTTAATTAATAATAGTAATGAATGTCATATTTAAGAAATATATGATGCCCCCAAATCCCCCAGCCATTAGGGAGGCACAAGCCAGTGCACTCTTAGTGCCGGTCCCAAGCCCGGGTAAATGGGGAGGGTTGTGTTAGGAAGGGCATCCAGCGTAAAACATGTGCCAAATCAAATATGCGGATCACAAATGAGAATTTCATACCGGATCGGTCGAGGCCCGGGTTAACAACGACCGCCACAGGTATCATTAGCCGACAGGGTACCGGTGGAAATTGGGCTACTGTTGGCCGAAGGAGGAGAAGGAGAGGAGGAAGACGTCTACAGAGACGGAAGGAAAAGGAGAAGTGTAGGAGAGTGGAGGTTCGGGTTGGTACTTTAAATGTTGGCACTATGACGGGTAAAGGGAGAGAGATAGCTGATATGATGGAGAGGAGAAAGGTAGATATGTTGTGTGTTCAGGAGACCAAGTGGAAAGGGAGTAAGGCCAGGAACATTGGAGGTGGGTTCAAACTGTTCTATCATGGTGTGGATGGAAAGAGAAATGGTGTAGGGGTGATTCTGAAGGAAGAGTACAGTAAGAGTGTAGTGGAGGTGAAGAGAGTTTCTGATAGGGTGATGAAGCTGGAAGTTGAAGGGATGATGATAAATGTCATCAGTGCCTATGCTCCACAAGTTGGCTGTGAGATGGAGGAGAAGGAAAGATTCTGGAGTGAATTAGATGAAGTGGTAGATGGTGTACCTAGGAAAGAACGATTGGTGATTGGGGCAGACTTTAATGGGCATGTTGGTGAAGGGAACAGAGGTGATGAGGAGGTGATGGGTAGGTATGGCCTTAAGGAGAGGAATGTGGAAGGGCAGATGGTGGTAGATTTTGCTAAAAGGATGGAAATGGCAGTGGTGAACACTTATTTTAAGAAGAAGGAGGATCATAGGGTGACGTATAAGAGTGGAGGAAGGTGCACACAGGTGGACTATGTTCTATGCAGGAGATGCAACCTGAAGGAGATTGGAGACTGTAAGGTGTTGGCAGGGGGCAGTGTAGCTAGACAGCATCGGATGGTGGTCTGTAGGATGGTTTTGGAGGCGAAGAAGAAGAGAAGGAGAGTGAGGACTGAAAGAAGAATAAGATGGTGGAAACTGAAGAAGGAAGAGTGTAGTGTGAGGTTCAGGGAAGAGGTCAGACAGGGGCTCGGTGGTGGTGAAGAGGTGCTGGATGATTGGGAAACTACTGCAGGAGTGATGAGGGAGGCAGCTAGAAAAGTACTTGGTGTGACATCTGGAAATAGAAAGGAAGACAAGGAGACGTGGTGGTGGAATGAGGAAGTGCAGGAGAGCATAAGGAGAAAGAGGTTGGCAAAACAGAATTGGGATCGACAGAGTGATGAGAAAAGTAGGCAGGAGTACAAGGAGATGCAGCAGCAGGTAAAGAGGGATGTGGCTAAAGCCAAGGAAAAGGCATATGAGGAGCTGTATGAGAGGTTGGACACTAAGGAAGGAGAAAAGGATTTATACCGATTGGCCAGGCAGAGGGACCGAGCTGGGAAGGATGTGCTGCAGGTTAGAGCAATAAGGGATTGAGATGGAAATGTGTTGACTAGTGAGGAGAGTGTGTTGAGAAGGTGGAGGGAGTATTTTGAGCAGCTGATGAATGAGGAAAATCAGAGAGAGAGAAGGTTGGATGGTGTGGAGTTGGTAAAGCAGGATATAGATAGGATTAGTAAGGAGGAAGTGAGAGCAGCGATTAAGAGGATGAAGAGTGGAAAGTCGGGATGTTTAGGAGAGATGGCAGTGGAGTTTTTAACCAGATTGTTTAACAAGATTCTGGAAAGTGGGAAGATGCCTGAGGAATGGAGAAGGAGTGTGCTGGTACCGATCTTTAAGCATAAGGGGGATGTACAGACCTGCAGTAACTATAGGGGAATTAAGTTGATCAGTCACACCATGAAGTTATGGGAAAGAGTAGTGGAAGCCAGGCTGAGAGAAGAGGTGACCATCTGTGAGCAACAGTATGGTTTCATGCCGAGGAAGAGCACCACAGATGCCTTATTTGCTTTGAGGATGTTGATGGAGAAGTATAGAGAAGGACAGAAGGAATTGCATTGTGTATTTGTGGATTTAGAGAAAGCGTACGACAGGGTGCCAAGAGAGGAGCTGTGGTACTGTATGAGGAAGTCAGGTGTGTCAGAGAAGTATGTGAGGGTGGTGCAGGACATGTATGAGGACAGTGTGACAGCAGTGAAGTGTGCAGTAGGAACAACAGACTGGTTCAGGGTGAGGGTTGGACTACATCAAGGATCGGCCCTGAGCCCTTTCCTGTTTGCAGTGGTGATGGACAGGTTGACGGACGAGGTCAGACAGGAGTCTCCCTGGACTATGATGTTTGCGGATGATATTGTGATTTGTGGTGAGAGTAGTGAGCAGGTTGAGAAGAGCCTGGAGAGGTGGAGATATGCGCTGGAGAGAAGGGGAATGAAAGTCAGTAGGAGTAAGACAGAGTACATGTGTGTGAATGAGAGGGAGGGCAGTGGAGTGGTGCGGTTGCAGGGAGAAGAGGTGGAGAAGGTGGAGTAGTTCAGGTACCTGGGGTCAACAGTGCAAAGTAATGGAGAGTGTGTTAGAGAAGTAAAGAAAAGAGTACAGGCAGGGTGGAGTGGGTGGAGAAGAGTGACAGGAGTGATTTGTGATAGAAGGGTATCTGCAAGAATGAAAGAGAAAGTTTATAGGACTGTGGTGAGACCTGCGATGTTGTATGGATTAGAGACAGTGGCATTGAGTAGAAGACAGGAGGTGGAGTTGGAGGTAGCAGAGCTGAAGATGTTAAGGTTTTCGTTGGGAGTGACGAGGATGGACAAGATTAGAAATGAGTTTATTAGAGGGACAGCACATGTAGGATGTTTTGGTGACAAGGTGAGGTAGGCGAGATTGCGATGGTTTGGACATGTGCAGAGGAGGGACATGAATTATATTGGTAGAAGAATGCTGAGGATGGAGCCACCAGGTAGGAGGAAAAGAGGAAGGCCAAGGAGGAGGTTCATGGATGTGGTGAGGGAAGACATGCAGGTAGTTGGTGTGAAAGAGGCAGATGTAGAGGACAGGGTGGTATGGAGACGGATGATCCGCTCTGGCGACCCCTAATGGGAGTCAACAAAGGTTTTCAACTACATTTTTTAAATGTGGCTGTGAAGAAAACATCAATGTTCATCATCGTGAGAACACTCCACAGTAAAACATGGTGGTGGTAGTATTGTGTGTATCATGAGGATGCTTTTTATTAGCAAAATCTGAAAACTGGTCAGGACTGAGAGCTAGATGTTAGATGGATCCAAATACAGGATAATACTATAGAAAAAACAAACGTTTTAATCTTTAAAAGACTTGAGAGTGGTGGAAAGGTTTACTTTTAAACAGGACAACAATCCTAAAACATACAGCTAAAGCTACACCGTGGAGGTGTTAGAAAGGTCCAGTAAATGCCCAGACCTCAATCCAACTGAGAAGCTGTAGCAAGTTTGGTGCTGGAGCAAGACGAATGGAAAAAAATATCAGGATGCAGATGCTAAAATTGGCTTTACCGAGCGCTGCACTTAAAGAGATGGATGCTTACGCATCAAACGAATAGCTGCTTTTAGGTTTAATTAACCCTTTCAAAAAATACATTGTGGAAATTAAATGGCAAAAATCCCAGTTGTGTCCATTTCAATTCAGGATTTTAACACTATAGAATGTGGACATTTTTTTAAGATGGGGATAAAAACATACACAGGGCATTGTAGTATAAACGCACTAAGCATTTACCCAGGGAACGTGTTGTTTACCTATATTTATATATACCTATATAAAACAGATTATGTGATCACAGCAGGCTAAGTTGGTGCTTTGTTTGCCTAAGATGACAAAGTCTTCAGGATCGCAGCTGTTGTATATGTTTGGAAAAGGCTAAGACTCTATAATCTAAAAGTATACATGCAAAAGCATATTGCTGGATAATGCTTGAGAAAACAATGATGCCTTTTATAGCTTTAATGCCACAGCAAACTATGACCATTAGCATTTAGTGCTGGCCAAAGTAGCAAGTGATATCCTGTCATCATCATTGTGCAACATCTCAACCTGCACAACCTACTTATCAAGCAGTTTGTGTTTACTGGTTTTACAGGAACTCTGTTTAATACTTTCGCCAGTTTAAAGCCTGTCAACAAACTGGAACAAACACTGAAGAGTATCAGATGCTTGACCATCTGTTGTCTGTGTAGCCATTAGTGCATTCAGAGCAGCCCGTTTACAATGGAGTATGATATAGATCAACCAAAGACAATGAGAACACTCTAACATATATCTGACAAATAACAAGCTGGAATAGAATAAATAAATCAAATATATGTATATAAATGTGTAAGAAAAGAAATAATGTATTTGTACACATATATTCCAATGTAGAGCCAATTGTCAGCTCATGGTATGTATTTCTTCATTTTTTTTTTATCATTGTTCATTATGTATTTAATTAGTTATATTATGTCATGTCATTTTTTGTCATAATACAGAATACAGAGCTCGATGTGCTACAAAAAACCCACCTAAATAGGTCAAACATCTATTCTGGGATTCAGGACAACAGTCTATAAAAAGTAACAACATCTTTGGTTGTTTTTAATAGTGAACTAGTTATTGCACAATCAAAATGTTGATCATCATACCACTGCACTTGGTCTGTTGTGAGCTGTGTGCAAAAGCAATTACTTTCCTCGAAAGAAAGCTAAATGGACTTAGGTATAAATCTGAACTGCTTTATTCACCCTACAAGCTATAATCACATAAAATGCAAGTTATAATAAAGAGCACTGTGTAATGGCTCACAATGGCTGCCTCGAGCTATTTTGATGAAGTTAGTCTCCAACGTGCGCTCATTTCACATGGCACGTGTTCAGGCTCTGCAGCTGCTGCACGATGACTCACCAATTTATGAAACCTATCATAATACTCTTTTCGCTCGTCTGCATCATCCTGCTGTCACATGTATGAGCAAGTTTAGGTGCTGGCTGGAATGAGCCACTTCCGTTCCAAAAGCTTCAGAGAAATACGGAAAGGCCCAAAGGTTCGCTTATATAATTTGCCCTCTCTGGGAACAGTCATATATTTCTTAGAAAATCATGTTTGTATTGTCCCAATGGTCCTTAACCAAATCAAACATTGAGAGTTCAGAGATCAGAATGATGTTTGGTTTTGTTACCACAGTGCTTAACCAAATCAAGAGTTCAGAGATCGCAGCAGTGTGTTCAAAAAAACTTATTTACCTCCCAACAATTCATTTACAAGCTTCCAAATAAAGATGTCGTAATCAAGTACTCGAAGTGGAATAAAACATGAAGAGAAATGCAGAAACAGGAGAATGCACTCCTGAACATCAGCCTAAGATTGTTTTCACAGCTGACAAATCCGTCTACGCTGGCGCAGTAAACACAAACGTACTGCCTATTTACTCGTTAGCTTCATTTTTTTAGTGATCTGATGCCTGCTAAGTGCAAACGACCTACATCTTTAAGCTTACTTTCCTTAAAAAAAAAAACCACCATCTGTTGCGTTATATCTTCTTAGATCTAAAGCAGACTTTCTTCTACTGCACTGTATTCCAAAGCTGCTTTCATGTACCACTGTTAACACCTTTGTCATCTTCCTCTTTTTACCTCCCCTGGGGGAAACCCAGGTCCATCTTCAATGCTCTTGTACTACTTTGTTAAAGTGATGTTTATTAGGAGAGCCCCTGGAGCTGAGGTCGAAATGATTGCAGACTCCATGTGAAAACCTGAAAGCCAGAAGACACAACGAACTGCTTGTTGACTCGACTCTAGCTTCTGTGAATTACCTGTAAATATTAGTGATGAGGCGTTCACGAACGATTCGCTCATTTTGAACGAGTCTTTAATGTGACTCGGAAGAACGAGTCGTCTCAAAGAGCGATTCGTTCGTTTTTTTTTTGCTGGACGCGCATGAGCAAAGCACCGCAAAATGTCCATAGGTTATGTACAGGTAACAGAATTGTGTAGTTTACGTTGCGACTCTTTTTCGACTCTCTTCTTTTATCACGTGACTCCTACAGTATTGTTCAAAATAATAGCAGTACAATGTGACTAACCAGAATAATCCAGGTTTTTAGTATATTTTTTTATTGCTACGTGGCAAACAAGTTACCAGTTGGTGCAGTAGATTCTCAGAAAACAAACAAGACCCATCATTCATGATATGAACGCTCTTAAGGCTGTGCAATTGAGCAATTAGTTGAAAGGGGTGTGTTCAAAAAAATAGCAGTGTATGCCGTTGACTGTACAAACTCAAAACTATTTTGTACAAACATTTTTATTTCTAGGATTTAGCAATCCTGTGAATCACTAAACTAATATTTAGTTGTATGACCACAGTTTTTTAAAACTGCTTCACATCTGTGTGCCATGAAGTCAACCAACTTGTGGCACCTCTCAGCTGTTATTCCACTCCATGATTCTTTAACAACATTCCACAATTCATTTACATTTCTTGGTTTTGCTTCAGAAACAGCATTTTTGATATCACCCCACAAGTTCTCGATTGGATTAAGGTCCGGGGATTGGGCTGGCCACTCCATAACATTAATTTTGTTGGTTTGGAACCAAGACTTTGCTCGTTTACTAGTGTGTTTGGGGTCATTGTCTTGTTGAAACAACCATTTCAAGGGCATGTCCTCTTCAGCATAAGGCAACATGACCTCTTCAAGTATTTTGACATATGCAAACTGATCCATGATCCCTGGTATGCGATAAATAGGCCCAACACCATAGTAGGAGAAACATGCCCATATCATGATGCTTGCACCACCATGCTTCACTGTCTTCACTGTGTAGTGTGGCTTGAATTCAGAGTTTGGGGGTCGTCTCACAAACTGTCTGTGGCCCTTGGACCCAAAAAGAACAATTTTACTCTCATCAGTCCACAAAATGTTCCTCCATTTCTCTTTAGGCCAGTTGATGTGTTCTTTGGCAAATTGTAACCTCTTCTGCACATGCCTTTTTTTTAACAGAGGGACTTTGCGGGGGATTCTTGAAAATAGATTAGCTTCACACAGACGTCTTCTAACTGTCACAGTACTTACAGGTAACTCCAGACTGTCTTTGATCATCCTGGAGCTGATCATTGGCTGAGCCTTTGCCATTCTGGTGATTCTTCGATCCATTTTGATGGTTGTCTTCCATTTTCTTCCACGTCGCTCTGGTTTTGCTCTCCATTTTAAGGCATTGGAGATCATTTTAGCTGAACAGCCTATAATTTTTTGCACCTCTTTATAGGTTTTCCCCTCTCCAATCAACTTTTTAATCAAAGTACGCTGTTCTTCTGAACAATGTCTTGAACGACCCATTTCAGGCTTTCAAATGCATGTTCAACAAGTGCTGGCTTCATCCTTAAATAGGGGCCACCTGATTCACACCTGTTTTTTCACAAAATTGATGACCTCAGTGATTGAATGCCACACTGCTATTTTTTTGAACACACCCCTTTCAACTAATTGCCCAATTGCACAGCCTTACGAGCGTGCATATCATGAATGATGGGTCTTGTTTGTTTTCTGAGAATCTACTGCACCTACTGGTAACTTGTTTGTCACGTAGCAATAAAAAATATACTAAAAACCTGGATTATTCTGGTTAGTCACATTGTACTGCTATTATTTTGAACAATACTGTATATACGCTATGCGGTGCATTACAAAGAAAACAGAATTGAGAAGTTCATCTCATGAGTATTCTGGTCCAAATCACTCGTTTTTTGTCAGGTGACTCCCATAGGTGCTATGAAGGTGATTAAATAATTCAAGAAATTAAATTAACTAATTGAGTCTAGGAGAATGCTGAGGATGGATTTGTTAGGAAGGAGGAAAAGATGAAGGCCAAGGAGGAGGTTTATGGATGTGGTGAGGGAAGACATGCAGGTAGTTGGTTTGAAAGAGGCAGATGTAGAGGACAGGGGGGTATGGAGACGGATGATCCACTTTGGCGACCTGTAATGGGAGAAGCCAAGAGAAGAAGAAGAAGAAGGAGAAGAAGAAGAAAGGAACTAATTGATCCAATCTTCCCATCAATAGTAGATTTTGCGAAAGGAAACCGGGAAGTGGTAGTTAAGCGGTTAAAATGTTGGCCTTCTGATCAGAAGGTCATGAGTTCAAATCCTAACACCACCAAACTACCACTGCAATATAGTAAGTCAAATAAATCTTAGATTACCAACAGGGCATTTCTTATCATTTGAACTATCACAACTAAGAGTGCCAATTATACTGGAGTTCACTGTACATGGCAGCTGATGGACCTGCCGTAGCGTATTTGAGTCAGTAAGCTGGATTAACTATAAAGTGTCTCCTTCAAAGGGCAAGTGTGTTTAGATTGGCAACAAATTCGCTCATTCTCCCCCACTTTTCCTGCAAGTGGTTACTTGTAATAGACGCTAGAAGTAGTAATAAAACAGGTTTATTTGCTTTGCTTCTCCTCAACCAGCCTCACCCCCATCTCCATTTTTTTTTCTTTTTCCACCTCGGTCTCACATGCCCTACAGCGCACAGGTCCGTGAGCACATTATCGCTCAATAAAAAGGACTTTACACAGCGGCGTACGGTTTCCTTCAAGTTCCATGTGAATTAACTACGTAGGAATTGTATAGATGGAAAAAAAGACCTCTTGGTTATAAATGAAACCCAGCGGTCACGCGATTCGACAAAAGAGAGCATGCAACACGGCACACGGAGGACGGCGAAAGGGAGCGCGTTGCCGTGGCAACCGCGGTTTTGCCCACACTCATGTTCCCTTCAGAAATGACGGCCTTTTAGATTGACCTTCAAGTCACAGATGAGACTCTTAAGATGTTGTGGCTTTCAGGAACACAAAGCACACCTCAGCGTTGGGAGTTGTGTTAAATCAGAAAAAAATTAAAAACTCGACGTTCCTATTTCGTTTTATACGTCACTAAGAACACAGACACGTTTTTTTTTTTTTCCCCCCACGTTTAAAGATGTTAATTGAACTGGAAGTTTAGCCATCACCCTTTCCAACTGTGGCTTCTTCCCATTAATACTTTACTTTCTGTAACATGACCTTATATCTCACACTTGCAGCTCTACTCTAGATAGAATGATCGGCCTATCATTCTCTAATGTTCAGTTTATTGATTAATTAATTATTATCGAGTTATTGAATCTGATCTCGACTGATAATTTGCTATAAAAACAATATTTCATGGGGAGACAAGGAAAAGTGAGTCACTACCTGGTTAGGATTTATTCCAATGTACTGTAGATTGTTTGTCATCTAGGGGACGTGATGAGAACATGGTGTCCTTTAAATGTTGTTCCCTCTAGTGGGTGATGCACTCACTTACTGAGAAAGCAGCTCGAGTACCAATTCATTCTCCTTGCGACTATGACATCGCATTAAGGGAAAGATTTCTTATAGCCCCGAAAAAAATGGCGTGTATTTGCTTTTACTTTTGTCAAAAGAGGACAAATTGAATTTCCAGTCATTTTAGGATCTAAAAATTCTTGCAGGTCAAATCAGCACACAGTAAGAAACCAGACTATAAAAAATAGTGCTTGCGGTGCATTCTGGTCTATAGAACGATATAAAAAAAAACAACTAAATACTAAATAGGTCAAGTGTCTATTCCTGGACTCGGCACTACAAACTGTGAAACTATTTTTCCCCGGTGGTGGTGGTCTATTTTATAGACAACACTTCGATTACTAAAGTTCCAGGTCAAGTCCCAGTTTATCCTTTTGTAAGTTTAGAGGAAAAAAAAAAATTTTAACGTTGCCTCATATAGTATTATTCATCTTATGTCAACAAACAGTTTAGGTCATTTTAAAGGCAAATCTTAGACATCTATTATATATTATATAATATTATAGTTATATAAATATAAATGAGAGGTTAAATGATGGGTCCCAACTGATTATTAATTATCATGCCAAATTATGAATCCCATTTAAGATATGAAATCAAACATTTTGTCAAAAGAAGTGCTTTTTATATAGCAATCCTTATCTCTAATGTTATATTACTGTTTTTGTGGCTTCTCGATATAAAAATATTTTCAATATTTCACAACCAGAGTTTAGCCCATCGCACCAGATTGTATAGTAACAGAAACATTACTGTTGTTTCCTGTTACATTGCCATGCAGTTGGGATCCAACTCACACATCCTAAACATGGACAATGAAACTGCACAGCACCAGGCATTATGGTTTTCCCTAAAGACAAAGACGCTGTGTGTCTTCCATGAATTTTTTCTCTAGAGAATACAATGAGGGCGTTCTTTCCCCTCGGTATTCGGGCCGAAAAGGATCTTGTGCTTGTCGCATAACTATATGAATGCATCCATGTATGTAAATGTAAAGGAACTAATGAATATTCTTTGGCTGAATGGATTCATGGGCAGCATGTAGAGTGGATTTTGATTTAAAGTGAATTAACCAGGTTCAAGTATAGAAACTGATTTGTTATGTTCACATTACCAGGCTGACACAAAAATCATGTGAATCTATTTTTGTAAATCTGAAATTTTTAAAAAGACCTGAGGCTCTTTTATATGTGGTTTTAGATCAAATACATTTGGTCACAGAACACGAATGAAAATACAGTCAGGTCGGCAAAACAACAATCGAGGACGGTAATAGCAGTAGCTGTATTCAGTGATAGAAAAGGATATTTTGTAATTTGCTTAAAGTGATTCAAACTTAAAAAAAAAAAAAAAAAAAAGGAAGGAACTAAATGTACAATATTACATTGAAAATACAAGGTTTTTTCAGGTGTTTTTTCACTGAAGAGAGGGCAAATGGGTATCTGACACATAATTGGCTTATCCTTGCTTGATATTTCTATTCACTGATCTGTTTGTATTTAACTATAAATAAAGATTCACATTCAGTCCAAGATATTTAGATTGTTTATTAGAAAGCAATAGTGGGGAATTTTCTGTATTATTCTATTAGTAGGCAACCATTTCTGTAGGGAGGGGAAAAAAAATTACATTTCAATATGAGTGCATTAATAAAGAAAAAAAAAACTAGATCTCATAAAGGTAGTCTTTAGGTCAGAATACGTATCTGTTATTTGCTCTAAAGTGACTTTTTCTTGGACGCAGATCTTTTTAGATGATCTCCTAACAACTCTCTTGCCGCATAATGAGGTCGTAAAACCCCCACCCCACCCGCCAAACACACGTCAATTCGGTTTGACCGAAAGTTACAGGAAGACCAGATTGACATCAGGACCACTTCCTCTGGTTACAAAAAAAAACAAAAAAACTCTAATAAATACAAATATCAGTCGAGCAGGAAGTCAGGTCTGTGGTACCCAAAAAGGCTAAAATCCCCCTGGTAGCAAGCGTAAAGTCGTCGTATGTCCCTTTTGCTAATCCCAGAGAAGTAGCGTTCAACCTTGGTCCGGTTGTAGCGCGTTATGCCTTTAGGGATGCTGGGGTACGATACCAAGTCCTCAATTCCAGCAGCTTTGAGGATATACGGAGCATCTTGCTCAAGTGTCTCGTGATGGCCGATTACATCGTAGGAAATGTCACAGGGGGCACAGAGTTCAGCGTAGGTTAACCAGTGGATGACGTGCTCTCCGAACTGGCGGTCGAGATGTTTCCGGCCCGACTCGTCACCCAAGTAGCGCACAAAGTCCTCGAAGTGCAGGCCGGCGCTCCCTGAGGCGTCCCGGTGATTTTTGCGGTACTTGCGGATGATGGCTGGGGCGATGCTGTGCTTGTACCATGGCTCGAAACGCGGGTTCTCCACAAACTTATCCTTGAAGGCTGATATGAGGCGCTCGAATGGGTCTCGGACAATGAAGAACTTAAAGTATGTGTTTAATCTGAAATGATTTAAAAGAAACGTGTAAGTGCTGTTGTGGGATCATGATATTAGAGGAGGTTTTTTTTTTTTTTTTTTTTCGAATAGGCAGATAACAACAGGGTCTCACTTAATCTGATGAGGGGTGTAACAGTAGACATTAAAAGTTGACATTAAAAAAATTATAATTTCTAAAATGCCTGCTTGGTTTAAAATTTTAAAAACAACGTTAAAATTAAAAAGAATAAAGCTAATTAATGCAATACACTTATTATATTGATTATATTGTTGGAAATTGGAATTATTATTGGAAATGACTGGAATGTACAGATTTATTGTGGATAATAAATATATTACTGCATGTCATATTTGGCTGAATGGATTAAATCTGGGAGAGACGTCACCATACCAATACCATCAATGTGCGGTTATGCAATTTTACATAAAATCATTGGGTGTAACTTTCACAGACCTTTCTGCGACCTCTGCATCACTCATGGAGGACAGGCGAGGTAAGCCGTTTCTCTCGTGGTCATGGACCACGTTCTCGGGTATGTCTTCCACCTTGGAGAATTTTCCTAAATGTTAAAAATCAAGACGTGTGAGATAAAATCATCATCGCTATCCAAGTATAGTGCTTAAATTGTGTGCGCTGAACAACCCCCTCTCACCATTGAGGACAATGAGGACCTTCTTCCACTGTGTGTTGCCCACCTTGGGCGTCTGGCAGAAAAGAATCCTGTGTTGGTCGCAAACGAAGATGCGGTCGAGGACGAACTTGCGCAGTGCAGTGTGTGTGAGGTTCCGGAGAGAGGAGTTCCTGCAGATGCTGGATAATAGCTGCAAACGCTGCACAGTCACCGACTCCCAGTCTGAGAGCTCCACCTGAGTTGGGCTACCTGAAGACTACACAAATATAGAGCGCACTTCAGTATCAATGCTTTTTTTTTTTATTTTTTTTTTTTTTATAAAATTCCTTATATACCTGTATACTTGTATACCTTTCTGTATACACAATATCTTTGTTTTTACTAACCCCACCCAAATTTACACTGTATGGACAAAAGTATTGGGACAACTGACTTTTCCAGCCATATGTGGTCCTTCTTTCCCAAACTGTTACCACAAAGTTGGAGGCACATCATTATATAGGATCTCTTTGGATGCAGTAGCATGAAATGCTCCCTTCAGTTGAACTAGGAGACCCAAACCTGTTCCAGTATGCCAATGTCCCTGTGCACAAACCCAGCTCCATGAAGATATGCTTTACATGGTTTGGAGTGGAAGATCTTGAGTGAACCCTATTGAACACCTCTGAGATGAATTGGAATGCTGACTGCACCCCAGGCCTCCTCACCTCACCTACATCAGTACCTGACTTTTACTAAAACCCTTATGGCTGAATGAGTACAAAAATCTTTTCATAAAAGTGGAATTGATTATAACAGCAAATGGGGACTATACACATATGTGTGTGTGTGTGTGTGTGTGAGATT
>JAAIIK010000020.1:5464795-5480479 GCA_014706435.1 Silurus glanis
CTACATATATATATATATATATATATATATATATATATATATGTAGTAGGTTTGCTGGCAGTGCTAGTTTGTGTTTTGTGTATTTGTCCTACACTGTCTTTTGCATATTATTGTGTTGTCTTGCTCTGGTTGCACACGATGCACTTTATGTGGCAAGGACACATTAACTTTAGTCCTCAGCTCTGTGTTTTTCTATTATGTAGCTCTATGTTGTTTAACGTTTCATTTCACTGTGTACTGCGTCAGCTATAAATGGATGAGATCACAATAAAAGCTTCTTGACTTGAGTATATTTTTACTTTATATTAGTGATTGACTTTTTTTTTCTATAGTAACGACTTGGACAGATACTCAAGTGGCAGGTGAGCCACATAAACTGACTTTACAACATATGCGATTGTAGATTGAGAGTAAAGATATAAATAAAGCCCTTCAGGACATGCTGTTCTAGAAAAGTTGTTGTCTCATTCCTTACACGCATAATAAACAAGCTCGCTGATTCAGCTCGATTCGCTCACACTTCCGTGATTGGTAATGGAAATAAACTCGATCATCCAGAGAAGTAGTCGAGTACCTTAAAGTAAAAGTAAATCATTTTTCGTTAGTTTCGGATGGATTTTTTTCTCCAAAAGAATTGCCATGTTTGAATACCGCTTTATTGACTCGCTTTGAGCTAATTCTGTTGAAATAACCTAATTATGTGTTGAATGCTGAGAAACTGATAAGCGAATGTGAGTAAATAAATGTCACGTGTCGAGCGCTGGAAGCGGTGATGCGTGATGATACTGAATGCACCGCCTGCAGAGAGTCAGGAAAACACAGCAGTCACTTGACTTCGTATTTACTCGAACATTAATAAACGTCTGCATGCAAACAGCATCCTCTGAATAATTGGATACAAAAAAGACAAAAATAAATAAATAAATAAATAAAATCCAAAAAAACAACCAAAGAAATAATAAAAAAAAAAAAAAAAACAAAAAAAAAAACCAAAGAAATAAAAAAAAAAAAAACGACCAAAAAAAAACAAACTAAAAAAAAAAGAAAAAACAACCAAAGAAATAAAAAAACTTACAAAAAAAATAAATAAAGATAAAAATAAATATAAAAAAAATACACCACACACACACACAAGTGGAGAAAAAAAACACTCTAATAGCTGCCCACAGGACGATCTGTTCTCATGACAAAATAAGCAGTGTGGAGCAGCAGCATGACAGACAAAGCCATCGTGCTACCAGTCATTATGTTGTTGTATTAGGCAGCTGTGATAGTATTAAAGTGACAGTGACAACAAATATAGTTCCTGTGTTCTACTATTATATGTAGTGTATGCACAGTTTTTGCCAACCCAATACTGTACATAAGTACATAAGAGTGACAGGAAGGCATATGGCATGAAGCTGACTGACTCACCGCTGCATACGGCTGTGAGGCTGGGTTCTGTGAAAGCTGAATTAGAGGTTTTTCACTCTTTAAGGATGTAGAGGTCCAGTTTAACACCACAGCCCTTCCCCTGTAGTCTGAAACAAAGAACATGTCTCTAAATGCCTAAGTGTAAGCAAATCTAAGACCAAAACTTACAGTTCCTTGTATAATTATTAACACCCATAACCATTAGGCTGCAAGATTAAAAGACATTACATTGGAGAACGTGTGGTATAACTGACTAGGCTACAACCGTACAGATGCATTATAGAATTTCAAAAAGATTTATTTCAGTTTAGTTCCATTTCAGTGCGATTGAACAAGAAGTGATGGTCTACATATACACTTGCGATCAGAAATATTCAACCCCTAAAGAGTTTGAAGGATTTATAAATTAAAATCTTTTCAAAGTGCAGGATTCTGCTTTGGATGGCTTCTTAATGAGTTTAGTGATACATAAAATCAACACAGAAAATGTATGATGTAGTATTTGTGTGTAACAGTATATTTTGTTAATGAACAATTATTCAACCCCTATATGATATTGTTGTTTTTAAAGCTTTCTGACAGTTTTTATGGCCTGAAGTGGAGCTGAAACATCATTAAGCCTTTGGGAACTCTATAATCCTTCATTTGCTTCAGCTGTGATGCATATATAAACCCCCTTTTGATGAAGGAAAAGAAATCGGTGTTATTAAATATATAGCTAGGCTGCTTGAAATATATGTAACCTCCATTTGTGAGCCTTTCTGTATTGCTTAAAGATGCACAGTATGCCACAATCCTCAAATGCTTATATACAAAAATACTTAAATGCAATAGTTTGTCCAATGCAAATCAATTGAAAAGTGACCCTGCGATTTGTACCGTCTGGCATTCTGATGCTGAAGTTGATGAATTTGCTGACGAACATGAGGATAAGCAGCACCCATCCGCAAGCGCCGACCAGCAGCCAATGACGGCGCATCATTGGGCCATGGAGACGCTGACGGAGCCTGCAGTACAACACAACACAAACAGAGTATAGTTACATCATTGATACCAGTTTTTACCCAATAATATGAGTCTAACGGTACATGTGTACCGAATGCGATCCTTTTTAGGTGCGGAACATTGTTAAAATTTGAGTTCCCTCCGGAACGTGTTAAGTGGCGGACCGCAAGTTTGTTTTGTCTCCACCGTTTTTTTAATTATGTATCTTGTAAACATACACAACAATGTCAGGGGTATAAAAAACAAAAGAAACAAGAGTTAGTGCAATGTGGAATGGGGGTTGCTGTTCGGTAGGGCTGACAATTCGTCATATCGAGGGAGTGAATGAATGAAGGATGGAAGGAATGAAGAAATCTGATAAGTTATGCTAAAATAAGTGGAACAGTTAAGTAGATCATATCTTCAGAAAATTCAATATTAAAACACACACACACACACACACACACACACACACACACACACACAACTGTATTACCCAAATGGGGTCTAACTAATGTAAACAATTTAATTACATTTTTTCATTAATTTAATTTGTGCCAATTCAATTGATCACTCAATTTAATCAATCTATTTAAAAACGTGTATTGCATTAATTTGATTTGTATAAAATAATAATAATATTACTAATAAATTAAATACATTAATAAATAATTTAAAAAATAAATAATAAATATTAGTTTTATATTATTTAACCAAGCAGCTATTTAAAATGTAAACTGTTGATGTTCACAAATCTTAATAATAAACTGCATAAAAAAAATAAAAAAAAACGACAAGCAATTTTATGTTTTGCATTTCTTCTCCCGAAATTGAACCGAACTGTGACTTCAAAAATATTATAGAAGCACAAACTGTCTGGTTCCAGAGCCTCAGCGTTTCAATGCATACACGTCTATGGACTGTGTTTCTTCTTCAGCCAAATCTTCATATTGAAGACACTGCTGGGCCTCTTGAGCGAGTCCTTAACCCTCAGACAGATTTAGCTAAATGCTTGAATTGGATTCAGTGCCATGTTGTGCCAAATGAACAACTGGTTGTATACACCGTTAAAAGCCATGGTTAAACTAGTCTTGGAGGAGCTGTAAAGAAGAAAAGTAAATTTTTTGCCATATCACACCTTCTCCATACATGTCAAGACAAGGTGGCGTTTTACAGAACTACATAGCATATAGCCTGAAGCCAGGTCTTTAGTCACAGAAGAGCCATCGACTGCTGTAAGACTGATTGTGTTGTGGACTTGTGCCATAAGAAAAAAAATAAATAAAAAAAGATCTCCTTACAAAAAACAAAACATTTCAGATTAAAATTAAGATGACGAAGGAAAAAACTAAAGAAGTGATTTCTGACATCTGAATAAATTCACTTTCTACAAAGATTAAAGTTAACCATTAAACAAATCAGCATTGAGCAAGTTTGTGAAGTGGAAGAAAACCAGAATACCTGATCTGAGGAGCCTGGAGCTCGATCAACATATGCAGAATATAAAACTGCATAATGGCTTTTCAAATCATTTGCATAACGAGGTTGCATGCTAAGTTTCTCCGGTGTACATATTCCATACTGATACAACTTTGTGGAGCCAAGCGTGACAGTATGACCAAGGTTAAGATTTAAGAAAAATGTGTATGGAGAGAAAAAAAAAACAAAAAAACAAATGGGTTAAATTCTTTCTGACCAAGATTGTAAAAAGACATCTATATATCTGACTGCCATTGTTTTCACTCAGCTTTGACTTTATGTGTAACACATCAATAGCAGTGACTACAAAAAACTGTGGTAATGGATGTGACCAACATGGACTGCATTTTATCTTTATTCCTTCCTTCATTTTTTGTTAACAGTGGTGCATCTGATTTATATCTACAATGTGTTCAGAGATCTTAAAGATGCGATCTTTTTTTTTATTATTATTATTCCTTACATGTACAAATAAATAGAAAGTTCTGCTTGGAAAACTGACTTCCTGTATGAAAGGTTGTTTGTGTTTGGATGCACCTCCTGTCAGCCATTATATTGACTCTCTACAATCATTGAAATGTATTAACCGAACCGTGTGTTGTGTAAAGACCTGCTCTTACACAAGGCAACTTAAAAAAAAGTTTATGAACAGTATAATAATGGAAGATGTAATAGTCTATGTAAACCTGACCTTAACACTGCCATACTGAGCTCCGGAATCAAACCCTTTTCCTGTATTTCTGCACAAAACTCAAACAGTTCACACAGACCATGTGTATGAAATCTCTTCTGGTTTAATTAACTGCTGTTTTTCAACCTTCAATGCACAGGTTGCACAAAAGCCCACATTCTGCCTCACAGTCTCACTAAAGTACGTGCACCTCTGATTTATATATACGTATATGTGTGGAATTTATCAGTACATGGCTTTCAGAATTGTCAGGATTTTCTCTTTCAAAAGAAATTCTTGAAGCTGGACATAAAAAACGCTAGAAAATCCATTAGCGTTAGTGTTAGCCCTTAGCTACTTCCGGGTTGGCGGATTAACGCTATGGATTCGGTAGCATTTTCACGCATGCGCAAAACAAATCTTAGTTCCGGTAACCACAGTAACGCTGCATTAACTCTAGTTTCCTTTTCTTTCTTTTTTATATACCCCCTTGGCATTGTTGTGTATGTTTTCAAGTTTAATAATAATAATAAATGCGCTGGAAGTGCAAGGCGGAGACTAAACAAACTTTTGGTCCGCCACTTAATACGTTCCAGAGGGGAAACTCATATTGTAACAATGTTCCGCAAGTAAAAAGGATTGCATTTGGTACACGTGTGTACCGAACCGAAAGCCCTGTACCGAAAAATTTCGGTACGAATATGTACCGTTACACCCTATATGTGTGTGTGTGTGTGTTCA
The DNA here is from genome assembly GCA_014706435.1 of Silurus glanis. Lineage (NCBI taxonomy): Eukaryota > Metazoa > Chordata > Actinopteri > Siluriformes > Siluridae > Silurus > Silurus glanis. The sequence goes on from JAAIIK010000020.1 coordinate 5,470,086, forward strand.
GTGCACTTCTGGTAGATGCCAAACTGCATTTCGTTGCTGTGTACCTGTACTATGCAATGACAATAAAGTTCTATCTATCTATCTATCTATCTATCTATCTATCTATCTATCTAGTGTTTCTAGAATGTAACAAGCCCCATAGCTGATGGACATTGTTGTTAAATGTAGCTTAAATAAATGATGTTCTTGATTTGGTAACTTCCTGAAATATAGATAGAATAAAGATAAAAAGATTTCCAGTACATATTGTTCATGAGTTGAATATTAATTATAATTATGATGATTATTAAATATTTAACCATGTAGACCCTTTAGATTAGCCATCCTTATTCTAAAAGTGTGGACAATAGGGGACAAGAGTTTTGGACGTTGGTAATGAAGCTTTGTCCAGTAGGCCTGTTTATTTCAAGGTTTTAAAGCCTACAACTATCTCTTGACCCACTCAATAGCCATAAAAGCTACATTCAAGACCCTAATCATCATAAATACCCACAAATTATTGATAATATTTGATGATAAATAATTCACTATACATCAAAAAACATCCTAGCTCATGATACACGGCGGAAACGCGCATGCGCATTGTCTGCATGTTTAATGCCCCTTTTTTTGTTTCCTTTTTTGCAATATAGCGCTTACCTTTCATGTTTAAAAATCGGTGCTCTTCTTTGCGCCATGCAAAAACAATAATATACCAAACATGCCCTTTTTATATTTGAAATAATTCCGAAAACATATTGAAATACATTCCCTGTCCATGTTAAACTGCACTGGGTAATGTACTTAGCTCACATTGTTATGCTACTCAGCTAGCTGTTAGCAACCGTCACGTTTGTCTTAAATCATACAATCGAGATAAATATACGAGTGAATGGCCAAACAGAGCAAAATTCAGTTTTCTGTTCATGCACAGAGTTAAGCTAGCTAACCCAGGCACTGACACTAGCACTAAAAAGTCTTAGTTCAGCGTTTTACTGGACGGCTGTATTACAAACTGCTATTTCTGAGTCGCGTAGTGCACTATTTAGGGTGTCAACGCAATGGCGTCACAACCTATGAAGTGCACTCGTGTACGAAGCAAGGAGAGATTTGAGATTGAGCCATCGCCAAGCTAGCTGATCGCATTTACTACTGTCAGATCAGTCCGTTATCATTATACATAGATGTTAGTAATCAGGTTTACCTTTTTTAATAAAAATCAGACGTGGAAATGATATTTTGTGGCATCTGTTCTCCTCCCGCCGATTCGATCCGACATGTCCGATCATGTTTTTTGGACATTTTTTCCCCCCAGACAGGGTTGCTGATGTAGTGGACCCTGATGTGTGTCCTTTTATTACTATATATACACAGTACAAAAGCCACTTCTGCCCAAACTGAAATTAATTCATAATAGTGAATATATACTTGTCTTTTTTTGTGCAAGAGATGAATGCATAATTAATATATTCGATGAAATTTTATTCTACCTTTAAAAAATGTATTGTGAGATATGCAAACTATGTCAGTATTCAGGAAGACCCTATTTAACAGACATTACTGCTTATAACTTGGAGTCTTTCTATTCCTTTTTAATGAACAATCCTTGCAAAAATCTTTCAAATTACAGGATATTCTTTGACCTTCTTGAGCACACATGAGATTTATCTATCTACATATGTTCACAGTGGAGTTCATATTGGATTTTAATGTTATTTACAATGTTTTTTTGTGTGTGTGTGTGTGTGTGTGTGTGTGTGTTCATTTGCCCTAACACTTTCAAAAGCTTCAACATTCACATTCATTGGAATCCATTTTTCCATCTATTTGTACAACCTTTCCTGTGCCACTGCCTCTCTACATAACGTAAACACATACACAGACCAGGCATAACATTATGACATTATAACAATATGACAGGTGAAGTGAATAACACTAATTATCTCCATCATGGCAGCTGTTAGAGGGTTGCATATATTATATTATATGCTTCTCTTTCTCTCCCCATCCCGAGGCATCCTGAGGTTTGGCCAGCTTCAGTCACGTCCCACCTCATGAAGATTATGGACCTTTGAAGAAGTAGATGCCGAACTCGCAAACATCCCGAACCATCTAGAGACGTACCAGTGCCAATGGGATCCCACTACATGTGTGGAGTTTTGACATTGGACCTCCTGGAGTGTTTAAAGGTTCTGGCATGGAGAAGCTGGTGTTGGATCTGTGATGATCACAAATGTTGAGCTATTTTATGAGTTGCTCAGTAGCTCCTAGTTTTATAACCATAAAGATTGTATAAGACTGTAGAAAGAACATTACTTATAATCTTACACTCCAGTGCTCATGTTAGTTCTCTCTCTCCAGTGTTCTGTATTGTTTAAAGATTTATGATCCAACTCTTGATGTCACCCATATGAGGATGGGTTCCCCTTTTGAGTCTGGTTCCTCTCAAGGTTTCTTCCTCATAACATCTAATGGAGTTTTTCCTTGCCACAGTCGCCACGGCTAAATGCACACCGTTCACCTTGACTGTTGATTTCTGTAAAGCTGCTTTGAGACAATGTCTGTTGTGAAAAGCGCTATAGAAATAAACTTGACTTGACTTGACTATATTAGGCACCAAGTGAACATTTTGTCCTCGAAGTTGACGTGTTAGAAGCAGGAAAAATGGGCAAGCGTAAGGATTTGAGCGAGTTTGACAAGGACCAAATTGTGATGTCTAGACGTCTGGGTCGGAGCATCTCCAAAACTGCAGCTCTTATGGGCTGTTCCTGGTCTGCAGTGGTCAGTATCTATCAAAAGTGGTCAAAGGAAGGAGCTGTGATAAACCGGCGACAGGGTCATGGATGACCAATGCTACCTGATGCACATGGAGAGAGAAGGCTGGCCCAAGTGGTGATTGTATGCCAAAGATTTTTGTATAACTTCAGCGTTCCACAAAAAACTTTCTTTCGGCTTCTCCCATCAGGGGTCGCCACAGTGGATCCTCCGCATGTTTGATTTGGCACGTTTTTACGCTGGATGCCCTTCCTAACGCAACCCTCCCCATTTATCCGGGCTTGGGACCGGCGCTAAGAGTGGCTGGGGTTGGTTCCCTGACCGGGGATCGAACCCGGGCCGCAGCGGTGAGAGCGCCGCATCCTAACCACTAGACCACCAGGGACCCTTCAGCGTTCCACAACAACTGTACAAAATTACCTTTGGCTCATCTAGACATTGTTTTGTAAAAACCCAGTTGTTCACTTTAACGATGAGAACACATAAGAGCTCCTTCTATTGACTCTTTCATTCAGATCATGTTTGTGCAAACAATGTTGTCAGCTGAACTTTTCTTTTTTCCTTTTTAGTGTCATACGAGTTTGCCTTTATCTCTCTGGTTTGCATACATGTTTTCTTGGTCTTCCAGGTCTTGCCATGATTTCCACAGTTTCTTTTACCTGCCATTTCAGACAGTCGAGATTGCAAGTTGAAACCATTTTGATGTGGTTTTATTGCTTAATCGTGCTTTGGTGGGCATCAGTTAGATTAATTTGTAGATTCTTAGTAAAGCCAATGCATGTTAAGCATTAGTACAAGGTTTGAGGAACCAGAAAATTAATCACACTTTGAAATAGTTTTTATCCCTGCCAAGAGTGTCCTATCAAGGTCTAATGCATGTGTACATTCAGTGTCTTGTCATGTTCTGGCATCTTTTTCTATGTACTCATGCTCACTGTTATATTGTGGTCTGTGATGCCTGTGCAATTAGTCAACCCCCGATAATTCGCGGTTCGGAAAATTTGCGGTTTCTAACTAACAGCAAGTTTAGTGGATTATCTTAAAATTCGTGGGAATCCGCAGCGGGATCGAATGTTCGGGAACGTTAGAAATAACATTTTTAACGATGTTTTCCCTAACAAATTTCATTTTTAAAAACACATCGCGGTTATCCGGAACTCGTGGGGTCTTAGAACATAACCCCTGAGAGTTTTGGTATATGTGATATATATATAACTGTATTTTAAGTGAGGGAGAATGTCAGTGAAGATGGTGATATGACTGCCTGCAAGAACATTGCCCCCCCAAATTACAGTAAAAGGGATTTTATATGAGATGGTATCAAGACTAATGGTGCTAACAGGTGCTATTTTGACCCTGTGCGTTATCACGTCTGCGATTTCATCATGGCGAGCCAGTTAGAACAAAGAGCAAACGTGAAATTCTGCGTGAAATCTGCAATCTGAGATCTTCGATTTACGTGCGACGCTGCAATGATTCGTTCGAGGAGTTTTGAGTGGTGCGAGTGCTTTAAGAGCGGAACATCACTGAAAGATGACGAGAGATCAGGAACACCTTCAACGAGCTCAACCCAAAAAAAATAAAAAAATGTTACAACCATTCGGCCACTTGTGCATGACGATCGTCGGAGAACAATCCACATGTTCTCTCTCCAAACCCTTCTCGCCTTTTCCCGGAGATGAGGCTCCAGCTCCAGATATGATAAACATGACTGAGGCGCCCTCATGTGGTCCAGAGGTTTCCAAGCGGCAACAAAAAACTTCAGCGTTAACGATAACAGCAAAATTCGAATGCAACTATAAATTAAATGCGAAATCTAGATTTTCTAATCGTAGTCTAATGTAAAAGACGTGCACTAATCCACGTCAGAACGAAGGAAGGATTCAACACTCACGAGAACGTGAAGACGTGACGTCGTTAACGTGATTGTAGGCGTTACTTCACACCCCTAAGCCGAAAGAGACCACCACAGAGGAATTGTCAAAGCATACTTTTATTTTCATCGTCACTTTAAGACAGAGTAACACTTGAAACGCTTGTCCGGAATGCGTTTTCCGACGCTTTACTCGTGTTTAAGGAAAACGGGAGCTCGTAATTATGCGTGTGAACTGCACGACCTCGCTTTGCGGTTTCTCTATACAGGAGGCGATACGAGTCCCTTGGCGAAAATGATTACTGTTGTCTAAAGAAGCTTTTAATAGAAGCGTAGAACAGGTCTTTTTTGATTCTTAAACTAAATCTGTTGAAAGGAATTGAACATGGAATGTATAAGGTTTCTACACAATCTTGCATCGTCAGTCACGTGCACATTCAATTCATTTAGTGTTACGCGATACTTGTCGTATTGGTGCGTGACCGTTGGGTGCGGTTTTGAAAGTTTCACGTTTGTAACCGTAGATATGGTCAGTGCTGGACGTAAACCTGATTTATAAGGAATATTTGTGCCTGTGTGTCATTATGTGCCTGAAAAATAGATGAACGGTACAATACGAGGAATCTGTCCGGAATTGTACGATGTTAACTCCGTGCATTATCCGTGACCGTTTGCTCTTATTGGTACATAGAAAATCACAAACGCAGTGCGGTCCGGCACTGGAGGTCTGTACAAAGCTGAACATTCGCAAGTCTCGAACAGTCCATTTTAAATGAAGGTTATGAAGCCATTGAAATGAATTGTGCGTTAAAAAAAAAAAAAAAAAAAAAAAAAAAACGATCGCAGGTTACTCGCAGTTCAGAAAATTCATCGTGCAAACGGAGATTGTGCATTTAATTCTTACGAACGTTAATTTGCAATGCATTGTGCTGCACTGAAGACCACGATGGTGGACTCGAGCCAAAGAACCGATCCGTTTCTCTCATGGGGCTGTTTTAAGGGGCATCAGGATTGAACGCATAATGAGCTTGAATGTTGAATATTACCTAGAATTAAAGCACATTATACAGTCATAAAAAGGCAGAGAGAGAGAGAGAGAGAGAGAGAGAGAGAGAGAGAGAGAGAGAGAGAGAGAGAGAGAGAGAAGGAGAGATTCTATATACTGGCATCTCGTCTATGCTACAAAACCTCTTGGGATCCCAAATGCAAAACTATATATCTGACCAAAAAATGTGTAATTTTGTGATGCAAATTCACAATGACTGCGTGTACGGGATCTATATACACGTGTGTGTCTTTGAAAAGAAAAGAAAAAAAAAAAGAACAAGGGCAATAAAATGTACTTGCCCACAACAATCCCACATACTGAGAGACAAAATAGGAAAGGAAAAAAAAAAAAAGGAAATAATAATCTGCATCAGATATTTGGATAAAGCTGATGGAAAGATGAAACACGGAACCACTGTAAACCGTCCCAGAGTTTGTTGCGTGAATGCAATGCTAATAAGACAGTGACGTGGGCAGGATAAACACGCGCCGGCTGCTTGCTGTTAGCTACCGAATGTGAATGACTCTCGGGTCTCCCGCATGAAAACGATACTGGAATTGGTGATAGAGGAGGAAGATGATGCAACCGCTTTTCTCTCCTACAACGGAACGTGACTGAAAAGGTACGAGACGGATTCGCCGTTGTGGGTTCTCCGGATGGCCTCGGCTAAGATCATGGAGATGTCGATGACCTAGAAAAGAAACGTACAAATTATAAAGCACGTAACGGAAAACGGCAAGTTGAAGATTAACAGTGGTCGAGGAGCACGTGACACTTTTCCACTCAGCCAACCGTAAATGCAGAACACAAACGGGACTAATCAGAGTGTCCTTACAGCAAGTATAAATATGAACAATTATTTAAATAATCCCCCCAAATTTAAACATATCAAATTCATTATATTTCTATTAACCCAAAATATTAAATTCTCATTTTAATTATGTTTATTTCTACTATATTTTATTCAATTGGATTTTTTTGCCTATTATTTACACACATTCATTGTTTAAAGATTTCTACACTGTTTGCTTGCTAGAACATCAACAGAGAGAAGAAATGATTTTGATGATGTCTGAAAATTCCCTACGTTTCCTCAATAAAAAGCCAATTATATACGCTTTCCTCACTTGCTTTCCAACTTGCAACCTGATTGGTCGAGAGGTAAAACTAGCCACTGTGAGCTACTTCCCATTGGATAAACATGTAAAATGCACCAAGCATAAATCTCCCTTTAACGATTGTAGTTCCCCCCCAAAGTCCATGTTGCCAGATCACGAGATGATGTTCTGAATAATTCAGGATCTGAGCAAGAGTGATAATTGTAGTTTAAGAATACCTGTATTTTGGGGCACTGCTTCATCTTCTCCTCCTGTGGAATGGTGTTGGTGACTACGACGGCCTCGAAGGGAGCGTTGTTGATGCGTGAAATTGCAGGACCCGAGAAGATGCCGTGGGTGAGAATTGCGTAGACCTTTATAGCACCGGCTGAGATCAGCCTGATAACACGACAAGAAAGACGGCAGATATTAGAGATATAACGAGTGGTTCGCTAGATGTGCAATTTTCATTATTAATTATCACGGCTGTCAAAAGAAACGCGTTATCGCAAATCGATTTTAACGCGCGATTAACGTAGTGTGCATTTCTGTTTGACGATTTGTATTAAATATAACACTATAAAAGGGCGAAGCAACCTTCAAAGCAACACATTTATTCAAGACGTCCTTTCTTTACTCGGCTATAAACTATTTTTTTATAAATAAACTCCACAGAAGAATAATCTTTAATCGATAAACATTCGTTTTACTGATGCGCCAAGTCTCGAATCAAGCGCCAAAATCCGCCACGATGCACACATCCGGCAATTAAAACCGTCCGTGTGGAAACATGGCAAAAGTTCGGGTTGGTGTCCTGAGGATTTACGCAACCATAATTACTTTAAAACATTTACAAGAATATTTTTCTTCATGCTCTATGTTGAGTATCGTTAGCTCGAAGGAAGGGAAAATTTTATGTGACCGCATCTAAAGACATCCGTTACCTATATTACCCATTATATGTAATTGTGTGCCTTGAACTTTATAGAAACGGTTTAAGGAAGAACCACGTATGTCAAAAAAGGCAGACAATGCTTTTGTCCAAAAAGTATATCTTTCTATTAAGTCTCACACCAAAGATTAAGTTAGGGCTGAAATTCCCTGAGACATCAGGCACATTTAAAGCCTTCGTTCCATTTGGGTCAACAGCACCAACTACATTGCATAGGCCACGCCCACTTCGAGTTGAAATCCGACAACAAATACAGATTATGGATATTTGGTGCACTAAAGATAGAATTTGTGCAAATACTCCTTTTCAGGACACAAAATGACATTGGGACTTGATCGTTTTTTTTGTTTTTCAACGATACGCAATTACTTATTAGACAGTGAATAATGACTTAATGACTGTAAAATGGGAGAAAATCTATGCTGTGTCATTTCCCTCAGGCTTACCCTCCAACCATTTGAAGAAATTGTACATCAGATTTGATAGATTTTACTAGCACTATTTTATATCATAAAAAAGCCAGAAGGTCCATTCCAACAAGTGACAATCAAGCACCATGAGCAAACCGTCACTTTCTAAGATGAATGTAGCATTTCCCAGGATGCTTTATAACTTCGAGGCTATGGTATAAACCAGTCGTGTTTACGGGTGCCTTTTTTTTTTTTTTTTGCATTGCCTTTTGACCTACTTATCAGCAGCGTGGCAGATGGTCCCACACGTGTCAGCCATGTCGTCCACCAGGATGGCCACTCGGTCCTTTACATCTCCTACCAGCACCATCCGGTCCACCTCGTTAGCTTTTTTGCGCTCTTTGTGAATGAGAGCAAACTCCACGTTCAGCCGGTCGGCGATGGAAGTCACCCTAAGGGCATGTATACATATTTAAACTCAAATAATCACGTGGAAATGATGTCGTAATAAATGTAAAAAAAATTTGCAACAGCTTCATCAGTCCAAACTTCCTCACTGAACGTTCAAATATCAGTTTCTGAAATTGATATACATGGCAGCTCTCAAATCGACTGAAAAGTCGGTATTTCAGAACGTGTATTGTACCGACTTTTGAAAAGGCCAAAGATTCAGACTGAGGAAATATAATCTGAAATTTTAAAGTTCATCCCTGATCGTTCAAAGTCTTTTCCGATATTGATTTTTTTTTTACATTTTTCCTCTGCCTGTATTTGATTTTCTTGATCTTTTAGATGTCTTTAAGATAAAAGAAATCCTAAGATAACCAACAGCTCAGATGTTTGGTCTATTATTATGACAACAGAACACCCACAATCCTTAGCAAACATCATCGTATTTGTTACTCTTCCACTTTTCCAATGCAGTTGCACACATAAGGCTTTTTGATCTACATTAGAGTTTATATTTTAAAAAATTGTATTAATTAATTAAAAAAAGTATTTTTACTTATAAGTAAATAAAGTCCACCCCAATGCCTTCCTTTAATTTGCATAATAAACATGTGATCACCGAATTACTTAACTATTTACTTCGTTATAAATAAGATAAATTACTAAAATGATTGGCTTCCTACAATGCTGTTCCACTATCAATGTTGACCCCCCCCCCCCCCCCTCGCTTCCTAACTGAGCCATATCTATGCTATAACTCAGCAGCATTGCTTTCTGGAACTTTCCATTTTTTTTCTCATTGGTGTGCCATCAAAAAAAATAAAAAAAAATAAATAAAAAAATAAAAAAGAATAAACAGTAAACAATATCAATTTAAAAATAAAATACAAATTAAAAAAAAGACAATAGCTTGGTTTTATGAGCTTGTAATTCAAAAAAGTAATTCTTCAGGAATGCCTCCTGAACCCGTGTAGTCAGTAGATGAAGATGGAGAGCTTTACTGTAAGTGATACTACCTGTAATTATTCATTGGACAATGATCACGTTCCTTCTATGAATGATTTAGACTGTTTCCCTTTCAAGCTAACTGGAAATTTCCCTAGAACTAAAATGATCATCTACATTGAAGCTAAAACTAAAAAAAAAAAAAAAAAAAAAAAAAAAAAAAAAAAAAAAAAAAAAAAACAGCTTGAAATGACCCTAGCCATTCGCTTACCTTTTAGCACCACCAGCATCAGGTGACACAATAATGCAGTTTTTCCACTCAGGAATGTTCTCCCGGATCCACTGCAGGACTGCAGGTTCTGCGTACAGGTTGTCTACGGCAATGTCAAAAAATCCCTGGAGGCCGAAAGACACCACAAAGTGCTAATTAGATGCCAGAAAAAGTTTTTTATGGTGTTTTAAATTACGCAAATCATCGGGACACCAAGCAGAACTTTTATGTTTCCACACAGACGGTTTTAATTGCTGGACATGTGCATCATGGTGGATTTTGGTACATGATTTGAGACTTGGTGCATCAGTAAAACAAACGTTTATTGATTGAAAATAAATTTTCGGTAGAGTTTTTTAATTTATTTCTATATCTGAATAAAGAAAGGACATCGTGAATAAATGTGTGTTTCGTTGAAGGTTTTAACTTGGAAATAAGAGACTATTTTTAAAAATAAAAATGGTCAAACAGAAATGCGCGTTGCATTAATCGCGTGCTAAGAAATTAGTGCAGTTAATACGAATTTACATCAACGCTTTAATTCTAACAGTCCATTTATATATATAATATATATATATATATAATATATATATA
>JAAIIK010000020.1:5495479-5523149 GCA_014706435.1 Silurus glanis
GTCTGAATGACAGGAAAGGATGTATATTTACAAATGACATGAAGTTGACCAAACAAAACATGAAATATTTTGTGTTCATATTGTCTGCAATGAAATACAAGTCAAAGTAAATTTAGAAATCACTACTTTCTTTTTTTATTTGCGTTTTCCATACTGTCCCCACTTTTTCTGATTTGGGGTTGTACAAAGAGAGGCAGCCAACATTCCTAGTGTCCACTGTACAACCCTGTGGGGGCAGTGTTATGATCTGGGGTTGCTTCAATTGGTCAGGTCTAGGTTTAGCAACCTTATGTGCCCAAATATGAGGACAGCTAGTTACCTGAATATACTGAATGACCAGGTGTTTCCATAAATGGATTTTTCCTTTCCTGATGGCACAAGCATATTAAAAGATGACAATGCCAGGGTTCATCTGGCTTAAATTGCAAAAGACCGGTTCAGGGTTTAGAATGAGACATACTTTTTTTTACACATGAATTGACCACCAAAGAGACCGGATCTTAACCCCATTGAGAATCCTTTGGACTTTCCAGCAGTTCAACGCTTTCATCATTACAAGATCTTGGTGTAAAATGAATGCAAAATGAATGCAACTGGACGTAAATAAATCTTGTATTATTGAATACGCTTATCAAAACAGTAAATATCTGCAGTAATCAAAGCAGTCCAATTGCAGTGTAGATTTGTTTAACTGTATAATATAGATATATTACCCACAGGAGACTTAACTAAATATTTAGTATTTTTTTTGTTTTTCTGCTTTGGTTTATAATGTCAAGTGATGAAAAATGAAAATGACTTGATACATTGAATTTTATTCTTGCTTGTCAGCCCTTTTATGATATTGATAACATTTTGGGAGTTGTCTAAAACTCTAATAATAATAATAATAATAATCATCATCATCATCATCATCATTATCATCATCAAAATTGCATGAATTATTTATAATGATCAATTCATAGGTATTTTCAAGAAGATTTACATTAAATTTATATAATCAGATTCACAGGCTTCAAAGTTACATCTTACCTTTGTTGATTTTACATTTCATATGTCATTTGATTATGTATGGTATGTCTGGAACCTCTTTCTGAATAATAATTGGTATCCAGCTACAGTCAAACAGTGTTTAACTTCTAATTTACTGAGACTGCAAGTGGTCAAACAAAGATCTGTCTGCCCAATGGGAAATGAAGTTGTTGCAAAATGTGCTCGGTGATGTGTCAGTCTCATATGTAGTTAAATAAATGTAACTCAAGCATGCCAATCTGAACATTATAAACTATTAAATTTATAGCATCAGGAATTCAAGAAAATCTCAAACATTATGTAGTGCAAATGTTTTACCTTATTGAATAAATAAGCAGATCCATTGACAACTCAATAAGTTAATAAAACAGAAAACCCTTTAACCCTTCAAACACTTTATTGTATTCTGGAGAATAAAAATTAAGGATGGCCATGATGATGTGTATAATTTTTAATCATGTTCGGGTGACTACTGGCTGAAAATTCTTTTACATATAATCCCAGGAAGCATCATGTCAGAAAATACAAAGTAAACAAATTAAAGTCTTATTAGTCATTATACTTTTGCAAATAGGAACTCAATACCAGGTAAATATGAGCTCTATTTGTTCAATATCCTGTTAATCACAATATTTTGGTAAAACAATAAATAATATAAATTAAAATAGCTAATAAAAAGCTTTTTAGTTATTTGCAGTATGAAGACAGTTTAAATACTAAGTATTACAATTCCTTAGCAAAATCATCTACTATGATCCCCTAGGTTTAAACTGCAATATAGGACATTACATCATTGCAAGATATTTAGGATACATGAATAGTCATTTTAAAGCTCCTTAAAAAGTTCTATAATTTATTTGTATATACATTCTAACATAAAAAATAAATATGCACACCACAGGAATATTAGTTATAGTCGACTACTTCGGGGTATTTATTCATCCCAGATGTCCATTTATGGCTTTGCAAATAAAAGTTTGACTTAGTGACAGTGCCTACTTGTTGAGCAGCGTTTTCAGAGAGCGGGTGAGAGTATTGATAATAGCTGACATGGTGCTAGAATGACGATCAAGTGTTTTAACACTTTGGTCCCCAGGAGCACTACCCGAGGCTCCCTCAGCTGCCCGGAGCAAGCACATGTAGTTCATGACCACCTCGTCAATCTTTGCCACAACCTCGCGTTGCTGCTGGCTGGCTGAAGCACCTAAACCACGGACCAAGCACATACAGATCTCAGATAAGCAGCAAAGCACCTGAAAACTGGAATTGACTGCCAGCAACATCTCCTCTTGGCTTCCATGTGCTTGGGCCATCCTGCGGCATGCCTGCCCAAGTGCTTTCGATTCAATCGCTAGCAGGTGCTTGTACTGGGCCAGCTCGTCTGGCTGCATGGGTGGGATTCCTTTGTCACCTCTGCCCACACTAGATCGCACTACAGCAATCAGCTCACTTGCATCTCTTCGAACATCATTAAAAACAGCAGGGTACACATAGGTGTGTTCTTTCAAGGCATTAATGCGAACCATTCTATCCCCAAAAGTCATGTTGTTCAAAACTTCTGCATACAGCTGCTCTCCTGTTGAGTCTAGAAGAGGGTCAGGGTTGTATTGGGAAGGTTCTGCTTCATCCAAGCCACAAAGCTGCCTTCTTAAACCATCCCTTATCTCACCTTCATCCTCCACTGTCTGCTTTTTCTTATTGAAGAAACAGTAACTAAATGGACCATTGCATGTCCAGGGATTTATATCCAGCTTCTGTGTGGATCTCATCTGCTTTATATCCTTTTGCAATGGAAAATTCATACAATCTATTTTACTGTCCATGTTGCTTACAGACCATCCCATGGTCTGGGAGGACATTGAACCTTGGGAATAACTTTTTGACAGCGTCTTCTTTGAAGGCCTTCTCTGTAGTTGTGGCTCAGTTGCTTGCAAATGATCTTGCTGAATTCTGCCCAGTGATAGTGCTCTTGATTTCTCAATCAGTGCATCAGTACTTCTAGAGGCAGCAGTTATTGCAACACTGGTACTTCGTGTTATCTCTCTGCCATGATTCAGACTATTGGCATCACACTGATTTATCCCTTGAGAAATTGCATGGTTCTGTCTAAGAGGGACAAATGAATCTTGTCTTGGCCCACTGTTACTGGTGCTCTTTGACAGACGTAATTGAGGAGATAATGGTGGTGGTGCTGGAAGTGATATTGGTGGGGGTAGTGGTGGAGGTGGTAGAGGGATGGCACAGGGTTTGAAGTGCCTTGGTAAATTAGTAGGTAAGCTTCCTTCTCCTCTCAGCAGCATTCCGCGCTCTTCTGTGCAAGCTACACTAGAGAGACAAAAAGAATCATTAAGCGTCTGTTGGACAGCATGTGTCATCTTGCAGTCAGACATGAGCAAGTCCTCTGTACTTGCATGAGGTATCGCTTCACTGTGGTTCCTATTTAAAGATGAGCACTGACCAAGGATAAAACTTTGCTCTAACTCACACTTGAGACCAGAGAATGACCTTCGTTCAGAATGATTACCCTTTACTTTCAGATTTTGGACAGGTCTCTGAGCATGCAAATCAGGACTCCTCTTCAGTTTAGCAGGCAAAGTGGTTGAGTGGTACATTTCGGGAACTCTTTGAGAAGCTGCATTGGGGAGAAGGAGTGAGGGTGAAGATGGCATGCAGGGACACTTTATTAGAATGTTCCCATTACCTTTAACCTTGTCTATAATAAGTGACGGGTTTTTGATATGCCTTTTGCTGTCATTTTTGCATACCCCTAGTCCTGCCCTAAACAATTTGCCCCCCTGATGCATCTGACTGACTGTTAGATAGTTTATTAATTGCCTGTAAGCCTCACTTCCTTCTTTTGTATTAATACTTTTTACATGTTTTGCATGCAGATCACTTAGAATGTTGCTCCTTCGAGCTGTACCTGTAGTTTCCTTGACTTTGGATGGTCGAGCACTGAGGGATGGATTGGATCCTGGAGGATGTACATTTGGCAGCATCTTCCTAAGGAGAGCAGCATCTGCATGAGGGTGAAGGTCTCTTGATGTGAGCAGAAGAGAGGAGGAAGATCCAGAGAAAGAGCTCTTGCAGTCAGTGGTACAAAGTGGGGAGTCTGCTGGTGTTGCAGAAACAGTATTTCCTGAACTGCCGCCAACGTCCAGAGACGAGCATTGGGAACTCTGAAGAGAACTCCGAGCTTCGTTTTGCAAAGAAGATATCCTCTTGGCTAGGTGGTACTCACACAGTCGTGCCACTCCCTGTCGTAATGGCGGAAGGATCTGTTGATCTTCCTTATAGATTTCATTCTGTTCAGTGTCTTTAATCTTCTTCGTTGGGAGACTTATATTACTTCCAGTTAGGTCCTCTCTTGAACCAAGAGATTCTGCAACCTGACTGCCTGTAGGCTCATTTTCTGTTGGGGACTGTAGTCCTTGAAATCTTTCACAGAACTCCTTCACAACCAGTTGTCTTCTTTTATGGCTTTCTCTTCCACTGAAGGTGTTATACTTGCCTGGTGCATCTTTATTTTTTTTTATTCGTCTTCCCTCAGTTGCTATTGCTTTCAATCGCTTTCCAGTATTCAAAAGGGTGCTTGAATGAGACTTGACCAGATATTTACCTAAGGACTTATCTGCCTTTGCTGCAGACTCCCTCTCTGGATTATCAGAAGGAGCTAGATTATGCATGGAAGGCACTGCTGTAGATTGAACTGCTAGTTCTCTGCGTCTCGAGGGACTGCGTGGTGGCTTGGGAATAGACACTCTGGTACAAGGGGAGACAGGGAATTCTGTCTTTTCCTCCTGAAGGGGCTGGTAGCCCTCTGTAGTGGCCACCAGAAGACGCATAGCATTCTCGGGTAACCTGTGGCCTGCAGTTTGTTCTGAGCTCTCTGTCATCTCTGAGGAGTTGGTCTCATTTCCTGAATCTGATGAGGACTCCTGGCTAAAAGCTCTTGATATGCCAGTTCCTGAAAATAAAAAGAATGGTCATGTGATTCTTTTATGCACTCTTTAGTGTCATTTTTTATTGTTACTACTGAGTTAATAATAACAGAAACACTAGGTGTATGCCTTGTTTAAAAAGCCTTGTGTCATTTTATATATTTTTTACGCACTTTAATTTTACATTAATTTTCACACTTTTTTTTCTATTGAACCTTTCTTTAGACGTCAATAAAGTTTTTTTCAAAACTTCGATTAATGAACAAATAAATTAACTTCATTCCTTCATTCATTTGTGTTCAGCTCAACAAGGTATGTGTTAATTAAAGTAACTAGCAGTTGCAGTAATTCCACTATTGGAATTTGCTGTATACCAAAATATGTTTAGTGAACACAGTAGTAATATAAAGACCTGCAATGCTGTTAGACTGAGACTGGGTGGTTTCCTCAGATACAGCAAGTGCTTCTAGTGCTTGAAGTGTATCCACAACAGCATGATCCAAGATTCTGACACTATTGCCCTCACCATGTGTGGGGACAGCATCAATCAGCGACACAGGAATGCTGTCATTGTCGCAGCAACTTTGTAGACGGCTTTTACTCTCGGCTCCCTCCTCATCTGAACTGTCCCTGAATCCAGGCGGAGGTGCAGCGATGGCCATGTTGAGCGAAAGAAGAATGGCATCATTTTCATCCTCATCATCATCCCCCACTGGAGGTGGAAGTTCAGTTAAATCTATAATATCATCACTGGAGCCAGAAAGCGTGAGAAATGTTATCTTGCTCGTTGGCAGCCCAACTTCACCCTCTCCAGGTACTGCAGGTGTGTCCTCTTCACAGCTAGCCTCATCCTCATCCTCCACATCATCAGCGGTCTCAGCGTAGCATAAATCATGTAAGAGAGGCTCTTCGATACTTTCAGCATTGTCAAAGATTTTCCCCTCACCAATGTTGCTATAGACTACATGAGGTCTATTTTGAAATGTTGCTCCATCTGATGTGCAAAAACCCACATCACTGTTGGTAATAAACGCAGGCCTCTCAAGCAACTCAGGACTCTCATCCATGAGGCGCTGATAACCAAGGTTCCGAGGGTTAACAGCATGCAAAAGTGGATCTCTGAATATAAAGGAAACCTTGGCACTCCTGGGAGAGTCCTGGGGTTGGTGCCTTACAGGTGAAAGTGTTGGAAATTGGGGACTTTTGCTTCGAACGTCCGACCTCTCTCCACTGTAGCCTTGATAAGGGGGTGGCAGAGGCTCTGGAATATAAGGAGCACATATGCCCTCCTCTCTTGTTTGTTCCTGTTGATAATCTTCGGGCTGGTAAGAAGGTATGATCTCTTGATTGTTGAAATCTTCACAGCTACCCAAAGAGGTGCTGTATGACCACTGAAGTTCTTTAGAATCCTGGCCTGAAACGGAAATATAATCTCATCACTTTTATTTAGAAACCATGCTGTCCATCAACATTTTTAGGATATCTAACAAGCACTTACCACTGTCTATTTCTCCACTGCTGTTGCTGTTGGACATATTAAAAATTGAGCGGCGTGAGTCCACGAGAAGACGATAGTATCCAGCTGTTAGACAAGCCAGATTCATGGCATCATTGGACTCCATTATTAATGTGATAGGCTGTTTCAAAGAAAGTTTGGAACAGCATTAAATCCTATTTATGACTAAAACTTGAAAGCACTTGTCATGATCATAATGCTTAATTGATGAGCAGACCAACAACTTTTATATACCTTGACGTCCAGAACATGTAGTTCTACCCGCACATTGACCTCGTCCTCTGTAAGTATCTCAATGCGGTTTACATGGCTGAAGTCTGCCAACAGGGCCACTAGGTTTGTCTTGGCATTGATTACATGACTGATTCCATATCTCGGTCCTACAAGTAATGTAACACCGGTTTCCTTATCCCCTTGCTGTATATGAAAAGGAAGCCAATAAAAAGAGAATTAAACTCTGTATAACTGTAATAACTATGAACAAATATGTTAAAAATTTAAAGTTGCATAGTTATAATAATTATCTTACCACTAGAAGAGATTTAAATGCTCGTCCGCCATACAATCTCAAATCACTGAGATACTTCAAATAGTGAACCTTTGCTTGCAACATGGTTAACTGGAAAAACAAATGACAAGGTTATCAATGACATGGTAAACAATGCATTATTCTGAGGAATATGTAGATATCATAGTGGTCTTGAAGAGATGATTTGATTATAATGTAACAGTAGATACACATATTATTAAACTCATTTTAAGGTGGAGGACATCTTAATGCATATTTAACAGTTTCTATATGAACTTGTGAATGTAACAAACATTTTGCCTTTGTTGACAACAATGCAAAGTTAGTGAATTTTTCTTGCCTTGCCTTTGAACCACTAGATGCCTCTCTTCTGACATTTTACCAAGCGCCAACATCATACTGTGAAAGATGTGACGGAGGCCACTGAAATGAGCTCTTTCTTATTCATATGATGGCAGTTTCTGAAGAGGTTTATTTACTATTGATTGTAGGCTCTGGCCCCTGATCACAATAAATGGATAATCACAAAAGGACACCCACCTTTTTCCCAGGAGCTACTAGATTCTGATTGGTTTTCAGGATGTGAGTCAGAGCTTTTTTGATGTTCTTCTCCTTCATGCTGGAGAACACTGAGGGGGGTAGGAAATGTGCCAAACCCCACTGCTTCCTGTGGGACAGCATATGTGCACTGTGAGGACACTTGGCAGATTGCATATGGCAAAGCTTTTTTGTTTCTTGTTCACGTCCAAATCTGAATAACTGAGTGTGTTATGTATCTATCGACCAGTATCTGTGTTATCTAATAATTGACTGTTATAATCTGTTAATTAAATGTACACATTGCCATTGTTAGTACTGTATATTACATTATATATTTATAGACACTGAGACCTGACCAAAGGACAAAATTGCATAACTCTTTTTTAAATGTGAGTTGCATGATTTGGCGATAACATAAAATTGTAGAAGTTTACTATATTACCAAAAATACTTGGACAGCTGACCATTATACCCCCTATTTGAGCATTCCACAAACTATTGCACTATTGTAAATATGACACAAACATACACCCCTTCACAATGGGAATAGCAACATTGGCTCAATCTACATCCACAGGACTAACAGCATGGACCCAATCCCAATGTGAATAACAACAAGGACCCAATCTACTTCTGCAGGACTTTGCACATGCATATGTTTGACGTTTTTATTGCATGCGGTACATTTCAGGTTGTTCTTGCATTTGCATTTTCTATCATAACTGTAAATCTGTAGTTTATGCTTTGTGTATTTTGTTTGTTGTCCTTATTGTTTATGTCATAGGCTGTTTGGGGGATTCATAGAGTACGAATTTCATTGTATGGTATAAAATACTGTTCCTGAACATATGACAATAAACTCTCGAATCATGAATGATTTACAGACAGAGAATTTGCATAATTTGAACAGCATGCTTAGAAAACTGATGTAAGCAAATGCTTAATGCATCTCTGAGTAACTTTCCCAGCATAAATATTAGCATAATTTACACATTTAAATTCCTTACTCTGAATTTGACCCAGCACGTGCTCCAGTATTTCGGTTGTCTTTAGAAAAAAAATCACAAACTCACACCTCAAGAAAAAGACATGCATCTACACAACCTAAATAAGATTGCCTGAATGCTAGGGCAAAATCTTTTAAATACAAACAAAGTGACAGACACAAGTAGAAATGTTTAATCTGTCCTGAATAACTGTTTCATTTGTTTTCTATCCATTTCTCTAGAATCTGGAATGCCACATATACAAAATAAAAACTGATTCTGTACAGATTTTTTTTTTAGAAATTTAGAAAAATGTATTTATAAAAAGGATTAATTTGACTCCAACTTCAATACACACACATTTTAAACTCAATAAAGTATTTGATGAGAACACTGGCACTGCCCTGTAGTCCATAAATGCTTTATTTATGAAAGATACCCTGATGGAATGTGAAAGTTTGCTAATTTAAATCTGTAAATCAGAAGATCACTCAGTCACGCAGCTTTTGCTGTAAACAGTCTTATTTTAATTTGGTCTGAGAATAGACTGGTGAATAAAGGGAACCGGCTTTCACTTAGACAGTTCTCTCCCAGGTCTAAAGAGGTGGACAGTTGACTGAAGGCTTACTCACTGAATGTACTTCATTGAGAACTTCTGTGTTGGCCGAGTGGTGAGGCTGAGGATGTACATCTGCAGAGCAGCGAGACGAAGAGCAGCGTCGTACTTCAGTTCAGGGCCAAAGCGCTCCCGTACCACGTCATTACAGCTCTGAGGGAGAGAGGGTAATAAAACAAGTTATGGCTCAATATCTTGTAATCAAAACGAAAATAATTGATGTCATGTTTATATGAGATTTGCCTTAGTTCTTGCGTCTAGTACATAGATCTTAATATGTGCTTATTAAAACGTTTCTTTTTTATTCCCTCTTTTGATTTAAATGATTGATTCGTAAGTAGTTTTGTAGTAAGTATACATTTTGGTAATTTTGTCCAATAACGTGTATACAGTTAAAATCACACTCCTCAATTAAAATACAAATGAATATGATTCAGGTTAATCAATAGTTAACTGGGTACAGCTATTATGAATAGGATGATGTTTTAGGTGAAATCTCTGGTCTCTGAGCAACACTTCTGAGGAGAACGGGGGTGAGGACAAGAGCCAGGAGACTTTGCGTACAGGCTTTTAAAGGTCACACTTCTGCACAGATGTGCTTTTTCTTTTTTCTTTTTTTTTTGCTTGGGTTGATGAGGAAAGAGAAGACAGAGAATGAAGGAACAGACCAAAACAGAAAACAGAGTAGACAAAAACAGACCAAAGGTGTGTGAAGTTCTTTTAGGTTTCAGCGTTTGAGATTAATTTACATTTAGCCTTATCATTTAGCCATCTAATTTGTATATGCCACATAATTTTAAAAAATATATATGTAAAATGGCTGATGTATTTAATATCAAATTCATTGTTTATCAATATTACAATACCTTATTTAATTCATTCATTCATTCATTCATTGTTAGTCAAATTAGCATTCAGAATTTAGCAGTATATGAACAATACAAACAAGAGCAATCAGTGCATATACTGTATACATATACAGTGGGTACGGAAAGTATTCAGACCCCCTTAAATTTTTCACTCTTTGTTATATTGCAGCCATTTGCTAAAATCATTTAAGTTCATTTCTTTTCCTCATTAATGTACACATAGCACCCCATATTGACAGAAAAACACAGAATTGTTGACATTGTTGCAGATTTATTAAAAAAGAAAAACTGAAATATCACATGGTCCTAAGTATTCAGACCCTTTACTGTGACACTCGTATATTTAACTCAGGTGCTATACATTTCTTCTTATCATCCTTGAGATGGTTCTACACCTTCATTTGAGTCCAGCTGTGTTTGATTAAACTGATTGGACTTGATTAGGAAAGCCACACACCGGTCTATATAAGACCTTACAGATCACAATGCATGTCAGAGCTAATGAGAATCATGAGGACAAAGGAACTGCCTGAAGAGCTCAGAGACAGAATTGTGGCAAGGCACAGATCTGGCCAAGGATACAAAAAAATTTCTGCTGCACCTAAGGTTCCTAAGAGCACAGTGGCCTCCATAATCCTTAAATGGAAGACGTTTGGGACGACCAGAACCCTTCCTAGAGCTGGCTGTCCGGCCAAACTGAGCTATCGGGGGAGAAGAGCCTTGGTGAGAGAGGTAAAGAAGAACCCAAAGATCACTGTGGCTGAGCTCCAGAGATGCAGTCGGGAGATGGGAGAAAGTTGTAGAAAGTCAACCATCACTGCAGCCCTCCACCAGTCGGGGCTTTATGGCAGAGTGGCCCGACGGAAGCCTCTCCTCAGTGCAAGACACATGAAAGCCCGCATGGAGTTTGCTAAAAAACAGAGAAATAAGATTCTCTGGTCTGATGAGACCAAAATAGAACTTTTTGGCCTTAATTCTAAGCAGTATGTGTGGAGAAAACCAGGCACTGCTCATCACCTGTCCAATACAGTCCCAACAGTGAAGCATGGTGGTGGCAGCATCATGCTGTGGGGGTGTATTTCAGCTGCAGGCACACGACGACTGGTTGCAATCGAGGGAAAGATGAATGCGGCCAAGTACAGGGATATCCTGGACGAAAACCTTCTCCAGAGTGCTCTGGACCTCAGACTGGGCTGAAGGTTCACCTTCCAACAAGACAATGACCCTAAGCACACAGCTAAAATAATGAAGGAGTGGCTTCACAACACCTCCGTGACTGTTCTTGAATGGCCCAGCCAGAGCCCTGACTTAAACCTAATTGAGCATCTCTGGAGAGACCTAAAAATGGCTGTCCACCAACGTTTACTATCCAACCTGACAGAACTGGAGAGGATCTACAAGGAGGAATGGCAGAGGATCCCCAAAACCAGTTGTGAAAAACTTGTTGCATCTTTCCCAAAAAGACTCATGGCTGTATTAGAGCAAAAGGGTGCTTCTACTAAATACTGAGCAAAGGGTCTGAATACTTAGGACCATGTGATATTTCAGTTTTTCTTTTTTAATAAATCTGCAACAATGTCAACAATTCTGTGTTTTTCTGTCAATATGGGGTGCTATGTGTACATTAACGAGGAAAAGAAATGAACTTAAATGATTTTAGCAAATGGCTGCAATATAACAAAGAGTGAAAAATTTAAGGGGGTCTGAATACTTTCCGTACCCACTGTATGTCTTTTATTGCTAGTTTTTAATGCAACGTTACTTTAATGTCCTGTGTGTGGTTAAGGTGCTGGGATACTGATTAGACGTTTGGGGGTTCAAGCCCCGGTATTGCCAAGCTGCCATGCTTGGGCCCTTGAGCAAGGCCCTTAACCCTCTGTGCTCCAGGGGCGCTGGATCATTGCTAACCTTGCGCTTTGACCCCAGCTTCTAAACAAGCTGGCATATTAAATAATTTCACTGTGCTGTAATATATATGTGACAAATAAACTCTATTCTATTCTTCTATTTTTATGTACTTATACTGTTTTCACACTTGGACAATTTTCACATTCAGTACAATTGTATGTCCCAAAGGCCCTGTATCACAATGAATGTTGTAGACATAATAATGTATCTCACTGTATAAATGGCCTGATGCATTTTTCCCCTCACCTGGACATAAAGGTATTCAAAAGCCACTGCATCCCTTCTGAGCAAATCGACTGGATCCTTCGGAACGAAGCTGATTCTGAAATAACATTTCATTATGTGTGACCCTGGCCTCTGCGCAACCTATAGAGGTGGAGTAAAAAATACGGTCAGCATAAAGACAAATGTGGACTATAAACATTCCCTTGGCAGGAAAATGTTGTGATTTAAAATAACTCACTCACACTCTATCATTCTTTACTTTTAGTGGCACTTCCTATGACTCTTGTATAAATTATTCATTACAACGCATTTATAGCATGCCATAATGCCTGTCATAAGCTTAAAATAGACAGAATTTTTCAAAGCAGCATTCATTATAAATAATGCATAAAAGTATACAGAAAAAGCATGCTACTGCACATATTCCCCACCTTGTTACTTACAGCTTTTTTATTTATAATGACAATAAAGTTGTAATCTGTAATGCATTTTGTTGTAGAATGCAGCCTACAAGTCATCTACCTTGGTTTTAAGGAGTATGTATAAAAGCACTGCAGGTGTATTCTCTTACATCACAGCAATTTGTCGAAGATTACTATTCTGTATGTTGTGTATATTTATTCATGAAATGCATTTATAGGGAATTATACATGTAGGGGTTGATAGAACAAGCTCACAAGCAGTGGCCAAAATGTTAGAGGCCGAAAGAGGACATTTTCATTTTTGCTTACACGGTGACTCATATCAAATGTTTCCCGTGCTTAGTTGCATAAAAAGCAACCCACTCGATAAGCCTTCAGACCCTCATTAAAATCCAGAAGGTCTCCTATGTATGTGGTTTAGCCTGGCTTGATAAATAACGCCATGAGGGTAGTTCGTCCTGTGAATACCAATCCATGTGACTGATTCCTGCAAAATCCCAGCTGGTAAACCAATCCTGTGGCTGTTCACGGGACAAATAAGTCATATTGTTAAGATGAAGGTGTTAAATATTTCTCTAACAGCAGCCCTGACAGTAGTTCCGAAAGTATACTGTATTTATTAATGTATTTTTTTTAATTTTTTTTTTTATATATTATAGTTTCTGTAATACTAACAAACTCACACTTGCTACACCTGGGCAGATTTTTTTTGTGTGAATTGTAATTGCTGTTACATTTTGGATTTTTTGGGGGGAAGAAACAAGTCTTCAGGATTAGCACTTTAAATAGTATCACCTCGATGAAGGGTGCTGAGGAGGAGGTCTCTAACTTGACAAGGTGCATTCAAAGATTTATTACCTCGAAAACAGAGGAAAAAGACTGGCATTAAGAGCTATTATTAGATAATTGATAACACATATGAACTTGGCAAATTGCTGTGGTGTAACAGGAATAAAACACTTTCTAATGTTATAGGGAAACATCAGATGCTTTGCATCGCATGCACCACATGACTTTTCCACTTTTCCTATAACACATTTTTTTTTATGGTAAATTCTTTTTTATGTAAATTCCTGATATTATTTGATGATTACAGAAGAAGTATGATGGTTATGAGCCCATTGAAAACCTTAAAAGCATATTTGTGGTCTGACTTTGGTTATGATGTCTTAAATTTCTCAAAAGGTCAATAAAACACGGTTATACTGTGGTTAGATTTAGTTTAGCTTCCATTTTAAGGTTTCCCATATAACTTTGTAATATAAGTGAAGTGGTTCATTAAATAAAATATTACAATACATAACATTACTGTGCACAAATAAAATTCTAGACACTTCTTGTATCTAGATGTTTAAAAAAACAAAAAGTAGCTTTTAGCAAATCATAAGGAAGAGTGTTAATGCAGACTTTTTGTGAGTGGTGTTAGAAAGCTACAAATCCCATACCATCACATTTAAATTAATTGGATTCACTGGTAGCCACAGCACATTTGTGCAAGCCTCAGCCACACTGGCTTTACAAATGCTCCTGAAAAACATTCTTACTACAGGATGTGGAAACACACCCATAAAAATCAACATATTTCTCACAAAAAAGCATTTCTTCTACTCTGTATTCATTCTTAAATGCTGTGCAGGCAGTTTTGCCACATCCTGGAGCAAAGTGCAGACACTATGTGTTCACTAAAATATGATGTAAAAGTTGTTAAAGATGTTCTCATTTTATGTCAGATGAAAAAATCTCCTAATTTCTAAACATTTAGAAATCTACACATGAGGAGACATAATATACTTGGTTTAACTCAGTTCCCCTAATGATGAACAATTGTCTCAAATGATGCTATGACAAAATAACATTTCAAAACCAGGCTCTTAATAAATTTTAAACAAAAAAAGATGACCCGTACATTCTACCATCTCACAATTCGAGTATACTTGCATTGTCCATTTTAACGTCAATTTGTGTGTGTGTGTGTGTGTGTGTGTGTGTGGCTTTCTAAGAAACATCTTACAAATGGAGAGCTTAAGGTTTACCACACAATTAGTACTTTTTAATATTTGATTTATAGAGTCCACTCCAATTTATGAGTGCACATCGTGAGGTCCAGAGACAGAGCGTCACCACTCGCACTTCCCCCGCAAGTGACTCTATGCGGCTCTCCAATTCAAAGCCCAAGGAAGTGATGGATCTGAGGACTGTCACCTTCAATTGAGGGACTTATACGAAAAGGTCCTGACCAATGAGGACCTCTGGGGGGGGTCCCGCTGGGGTGGGGCCCTCAGGTGCCCCCAGGAGATCATATAGTTAACCCTGCCACCCTTGGTGTTTCAGGCCACAGGGGTCGCCAGGGACTGCCTCCCTCAGCTTCCGCTCGGGAACGTAGAGGATTTGGAGGGCCTTCTGCCTTCCAGGGCGCCTCCAGAACAGCTTCAGGGCACCGCTCTAGCTGCTCTAGGCACGCCAGAGGTCAGTCTCGAGAGACTGATCCTTTAGCAGACTATTTGGCAGCCTGAAAACTCCTGCCAAAAGTGTCTCGATGGGTCCTGCGCACTGCAGAAAGAGGCTACAGGACTCAGTTCGGGTCTCTGCCACTCGGTTCAATGGGTGTTTCCCACTCTGGTGGGTCCTGAGCAATCTCTGGTCATGGAACAAGAAGTAAACACTCTCTCAAGGAAGGAGGACATCGAGTTGGTCCCTCCTTGACAGAGAGTATGGGTTCTACAGCCTTTATAGTTCACAAGAGGGATGGTGGGCTATGTCCCATTTTAGATCTGCATCAGCTGAACTGCTCAATTATTAAGCTCAGGCTCAAGATGCTCATGCTGAAACAAGTCATGTCTCAAATCAGGTCCGAGGACTGATTCATCACGATAGATCTGAGGGACGTGCACTTCCACATAACCACCCTTCCTCTACACAAGAAGTTCCTGAGGTTTGCTTTCGGGGGCGAATTTTACCAATTTTGTTTGGTATCACAAAGTGTGTGGATGCTGCTCTGGCTCCTTTGAAACCCCAGGTCATCCACTTATTAATTTATTTTGACAATTGGTTGATATTAGCTCAATATTAGCTTTACAGTCACTCACTGTAAAGCAGTTTCAAAGACTCCAGGCATTCCCTGGACATGGCCAGTGCCTTTCTCTACCCCAGGCCGGGGTATGTTCCCAAGGTGCCCCCTGTTGCCCAACGGCCAGTCGTGCTCCAGGCATTCTATCCCCTTATCCTACTTATTCTATCCTCCTATACCAAAAGAAGCTAAATCGGGTGTGCGAGCACTGGACACATACATCCACAGGATGGCCCTGTGAAGGAAGTTGGACCAGCTGTTCGTCTGCTAAGGTCCATATAAGAAGGGTGTTTCTGCAGACAAGCAGGCCCTAGCAGGTGGATTGTGGATGCTATCTCCTCCTCTTTTGAGTCCTCTGGTCTCCCCGCACCTTTCGGGGTCAGAGTTCACTCAGCCCAGAGTGTGGACATTTGCAACGCTGAGGGCTGGTCCACCCCTCTGACCCTCTTCAGGTCTTACAGACTTGACCTTAGCGTCACTACTGGCCCCTCAGTCCTTGAACCTAGTTGTTGATGCAGATCAAATTCTGAAGTGGAACGTCTCTAGGTTATGTATGTAATCCTTTTTCCCTGAGGGAACGAGATGCTCTGTCTCGGTGCCACACTCTCTGCATCCCTGCGAGCGCTTCCTTCCCTCTTCTAAGCTAGCGCCGTCTTCACTGCATGTCGGTTTATAGCTTCCTGGTCCTTCCATTGGACAGATCATGGTCATTGGACATGGTTCAGAGCATGGCCAGAGCGTTCCCAAAGCGTTGTTGACGCAGCGTCTTGTTCCCTCTAGGAACCAGGGTGACCTCACCTTTAATATTACAGACCTCACCTTTAATATTACAAACCGCACAATTTTTTTAAATGTAAACACTCATTTTTATATCCATAAATATGTATGGTAAGCCAAAATTTTTGCAACAGACAAGGATACACCCAAAAAAAGAGACACATACACACACACAAAAGCATTTCTTAGAACTGGAGTGCCATAGTATGTTATAGGAATTTATTTAATTCCTAACATATTTTAGTCCATGAAATCCTAGCATATGATTTATGCTTAAAAAAAGTTAATATCACCTCCTGAGGGGTTTTCCCAAGCAGCCACACATATTCAGGGGAATATAAATGTGTAAGTCATTTGTCAACCTTTCTGAAGTGACATAAAAAGTCCCCTTTATTTCAAAGGTCTTGAAATAGCTCTCTTATATTGCATAATTAAAAAGAAATGCCAGGTGGCAGATTGAGGTCCATTTCTAAGTAGTAAAATGATACAATGTTTAACATTGATTTATTTATTGTAATCGTAATTGTAATTATTATTATAATTTTTTTTTTTTACCAGAGTTAACATCTCCTGTTCATGCAGCAGCAGCAGTCTGCTCCCAAAGTCCTCCGTTCTCTGCTCCAGCACGAGCGAGAAATGCTCGATGCACTTGATAGACAGCTTCTCTTGCAGCGTCATGATGACATCCTATATCACACAATGACAAAAGCACATAGACAACTCAGCACACACAAGATCAGATATTATACATACACGCTCAGACAGTAAAATCTGAATGTAAAATGCACACAGTGGATTTTATTACATTTTGGGAAGTGGGAAAATTACACGCTTAGACTGCAAACAAGAAAATTACCTTGATGGATGTGCTGTTGTCAAAGCGAAACGATTTGGTCTGTCCATTCTCAAGGTACACCTTTAAGACATTTGGCATGAAGAGTAGAGAGTTGTCCTTCACAGTCTCCTGCAAAGAAGCCAAGATCTGTCTGATGTTTCACTGACATATAATGCTTTTTTGATCCTGAGCATGGTATTCATTCACATGGAAAATACCAAGAAGGAAATACAGTAGTCGAAAAGTACAAGCGTGGTGTGTGTCTCACACTCGCAATCAACCACTATTAAATGGGTGGGTAAGTGTTAAATTATGTTTACCGTACGGTAATTTGCAGTGTATTTATTTGTTAAAATAGGCTACAAATACTTTTTAAGTGCAGAAATGACGATCGAATGAGGTCTCGGAACGGATTAAATCGCTTTTACATTAATTCTTATGGGGAAAATTAGTTCGAACGTACGAGCAAATGGACCTACGAGCAGTTTTTACGAACGAATTATGCTCGTCCAACGGGGTTTTAATGTATTTCAAGAACATGAAAAGCTACCAAGTTTCTACAGCAGAACTTGGTACTGTACAGTTATATTATATCGTTAAAAGAATGTGGACACCCAATAGTCACACCCATTTGTGCTTGGGGAACATCCTATTTCAAAAACATGAGCATTGATATGGAGTTGGTCCTCTATTTAGTGCCATAATGCCTTTAGCAGTGGTGGACAAAATACACAAACCATGTACTTGAGTTGTAGAGATACAGTAAGTAAAATATGACTCCAGTAAAAGTAAAAGTGCTCCATTTAAACTTTCACTTGAGTAAAAGCGCAAAAGTGTTTGCCTTCAAATGTACTTAAATATCCAAAGTACTGAGATTTATTACGGCTATAATGTTCCTATTATTATTTTTGTCACAAGAATCTTTGCCTAATCAACTCAGTTTATGTGAAAAGACTCTAATGTTACTCTTCGTACACCAATCTTTTAATAGAATAGAAATATATATTACATGCTGTTGGTAATTTTCCTGACTTGTTGGAAACTTGAATATGATAAAGGACAGTATAAATGCATCGTTGAACTGAACAGATTATAAATCAAGATCTGCCTGTCATAAACATGTGTTTACGTACAATCACATAGTATAAGCGTTGTGAGCTTTAAACTATCTTTAAAGCAAAATACTCATATTTTCACAATTTTCTAATTTATCATGCATGTTTGATCTACAATACACAAGACTGTACACTTTGATTAGTCCACACTTAGCCGATATACAGCTGCAGAACTTACCGGAAGCTGCCCGTTAATGATGACCTCCTCAGCAAATCGTACTTTCACCGGGTTTGATTTCAGTTTGGCTTTTTTGGCCGCACTGATAAAGGCTGATTTAGGAGACTGAAAGGAAAAAATACAGAATTTAAGTTTTCACAGCCATACCTCTTTATAACAGTGTCTGATCTGAAGCATTCTTTTGTAAATCTTCATTTGACATTGAATTCTGGGGTCTGATTGTGCAGAAGGTGGTTGGTTTTCAACAACAGCAGCTCAAACAGTAGTTCAGTTACATGCAAAACCATAAAAATATTTTATTCGTATAAAAAAAGTTTATATAAATGCACTCATTGATATATTATTGGAAGAATAGCAACAGCTCATTCAGTATATTCTACAAGCACTAATTAAGAGTGCTTCAGTTTAACATTGCAAAACAAAAGTTTGCTTTACGGACATGTTTACAATAACATTTATGGAAGAAATCTTCAGCGTCAGCGCTTTGAAAGAGTCACTTTGGAAGAGCCTTAAGGATAAAGGCTTTTTCTTAGCATTTTTGGATTCTTTAAGAGAAAAGCAAAATGGAAGCGGATGGAAGTGTTTATAGCTGAAACTATGTAATTGACAATAGGAACTAATTTCCACAACATTAAATAAAACAAACTTAATTGACAAAATGGGTATTATTGGTAATTAAGGTGAATAAAACACTATAATAGCAAAAAATAAATAGATTTCAGACTGGCAACATCATCAAAGAGTTCTTTAGAGTTCATTCATATCTCATGCATCAATTTAACCTAACACACTAGCCCAAACACTGAAGTGGGTGTGCTCTCACTAAATTTCCCTTTTCAGTTCAAGTTTAATTATTTGTATAGCATTTTTAAAACTAGACATTGTCCCAAAAGCAGCCATTTTATTCCTTACAAAATCTGTCATTGTTAAAGCTAATGCAACCATATACAGTGGCTGAGTAGCTGGGATGAACTCGACAGCGGCTTTCTGGGATTTGAAAGCCTTCAGGTCACTTGCACAGAAGCGCTGAGCTAAACACTGACAATGCTGACAGTATGTTGTGTTCCTTCGATCTTTCATGATAACTGGAGACCTGCCCTTGGTGTCAGTTTGCTGACAGAGTAACAACAGGATAATTAATTGGCTTTGTTTTGCAGTGGGACAGAAAAGCCAAGCCGTCACCCTTCTAAAAAGAAAAGGCATAATTATGTGGGGTCGAATGCCAAAATGATACTCATTAAGATTTTATAGATGTTTTTTTTTTTTTAACAAGAATTTTAAATGGACCACAAAGCCAGTATTTCCAGAGTGATGTACTTTCTTCAAGGTTATCTCCAAGTTATATCCAATACTAAACTTGTTGGTGAGGCAATAGAGCCATATTACCTATTTTTTGTTCTGCACATAAATACACATTATAGAAATGGAGAAAGCATCATTTAAAGATCTCCACTGTTTATTTGTCCCAGGCGTTCTTTACTAAACATTACATTTTTATGACCACACAATATCTAATATATATCCTTCTTCATAATAATTATAATTATGCAGTAAATATTATGATTTTATAAAAGGAACAATGGCTGATCCCCTTGCAGAAACTTGACACTAATTGATGTGTTAAATTCTTTCTAAAGGTTTTCTTCTTTCAGATAATAGAAATTAGTTAACTCACTGGGTACGGCTGAACAACAGTCAAGAGGATGGATTCCTTACAGCTCCTGTGAAGAGAAACCACAAAAACAAATAGCTCACACACACACACACACACACACACACACACACACACACACACATTTAAACATATTCTTAGGGAAAGATCTTAAGAAGAAATTATTATTACATGAAATAAAAAGAACACACACTCGCCTGGCTTCCTAGACTACTACTACAGATACACACGCAAGCCCATAACAATCACTCCAGGCAATCTCTAGAGAGCATCATATAGGAATAAATTGGAATCCTTTGAATGTTGCACTCCAAACTCCTGCTGCTTCCACGCTTTCATTTCTGCCTAAGATGGTTTTTAATTTGCATAAGTGTCACTAACCTCTTCTTTTTCGCTCAGCACTATTTCATCCATTTTCATCCGGTTGGCATCTCACTCATTATTTTTGTTTTATGACTAGTAATTATGAGCCAAGACCACAGAGACACAAGTGTGAGAAAAAAACATGTTATTGCCTTTGATTTTATTACTTTTGGCTGCCAGAAGCGAGGGTACTGTTTTTACCAGCCCTTTATGCATGCAGAGCATGTGATAAGTGGATGGATGGATGGATGGATGGATGGATGGATGGATGGATGGTTGGATGGATATATGGATAAATAAATGGATGAATGGATGGATAAACTGATGGTGGATAAACTAATGGTTGGGTGAACGAGATGCACGGAATGATAAACTGATCAATGGATCAATTGATTGCAGATAGATGGATTCATGAATGGTTTGACAAATGATAGATAAAAAATAGATAGGCCTGTGTATCAGTTATTTAATGTATACATGATTGGATGAATGTGATAAATGGACAATCAGATAAAATATGACCTGTTGGTGCATGGGCAGAGTGTGCATAAATAGATAACCTGATTATTAAATGGATGAATGATTGGTTGTTGACTGAATGGCTGACTAGAGGGCTGGATGACTGGCTTGATAGATGGATGGATGGATGTACAGATGGATAAATAGATGGATGGATTAAGTAACTGAGAAATGGAAGATATTCTAAATTCTAAATAACAGCTAAAATAAACAGATTTTATGGCAAAGCAGACGTACTGAAAGAAAATCATACAATGTATTTTTTTAATTGAAAACAAAAAAAGGCTTGTGTTTAGCATGTTTTTATTAAAATCACTTAAAATATGTAAAGACTTTGGCTCTGATGGATGGATGGGTTAGTGGATAGATGTAGGAAAAAATGGAGGAATAAAATGGTTGGCTTGATGGCTAAAAATATAGACAGAGGTGTAAATGGCTAGCTTTATGAATGGATGGATGGATGGATGGATGGATGGATGGATGGATGTATGGATAGATTAATGGATGGATAGATTAATAAACTAATAGCTAGAAGGATAAACGGACAGATGGATTATGGATAAATAAACAAATGCATATAGGGATGGCTGGCTAAATTGATGAATGGATAAGTGTATAAAACAATAGGTGAATGGATAAATGTAATAATGGCTGGATAATGAATTGATGGATGAATAGATGAACTAATGGATAGATGGATGGATCATGTATGGATGGATGGATTGGATGAACAGAGATGCAAGTTAAAAGCACCTGACAAGGTCAATGACTCGTTCTCTTGGTACTGCGGCCACTTCTTCCTCATGTATCATTATTATCTCATCTCCTGGAATCAGCTTTCCTTCTGATGGGCCTCCTATTAGTAAGAACACACACACACACACACACACACACACACACACACACACACCATGTATCTTTTTGTGATGAAGAGATGTATATAGTCGATCTACACTGTTCATTCAGTGTCTGCATACAAGGTTGTGAACATTTGTAACTTGATATAACACCTGCTGAAGTTTATGATTTTTAGACTGATCTTTGTACAAAAACCTTTGAGCTAGTGACTTTTAACTTTCTCTTCTCAGATTTAAAGCACCCTCTGGCATACTTCCTTCGGCTGACATTACACACAAACTAGCTTTTGTTTGAAATGACCACAATGATTTCATATGCTCCATTTATTTCTCTTGAGATGTGCTCTCGATAGTGTGCTCATTAGCAAAAGTGCTGCACAAAGTCTTATGAGTTTTTGTTGTCTCTGGTCATTCGGAAATGGTTTGCTATGGGTTCACTGATCAGGTCAACGCAAGCCTATTTATCACTTTGCAATTTCAAGTTTAATGTGTACTGATTTCAAAATGCCATTAAAATCTTTTCTCAGGGCCAGCAATACACTATAGACTATGAGTATCGGGATACATTTTAATAAGGAAATCTCAAATAGTTACACCGTTAAAGCTCTAGATTATAATGTAAATGTAAAATTTGGATTAATACATCAATATTAAACAATGACATATGATAAAATATATTTTTTAACAAATATAATCGATAAATGCAAATATAAAAAATGATCAATAATAAGTCAGCAACAAATTGCTTATAACTGAAAAAGGAAAGAAGCTGGTGAATGAAATTGAGTTTATGTTGTTCGAAATGATGTATAAATAATCACTCTGATGCTTGAATCATTCTCATCAACATTAACATCACCATCATCATCTTCATAATCATCAATATCACCATCATCAACATGTCACCATCAGCACTGTCAACATCATCCTATTCATTGCCATAATCAACATTATTATCGTTGTTGTCATCATCACCATTGCTATTGTCATAATCATCATCATCATCATCATCATCATCATCATCATTATCATAAGGCTAAGCCTATGATAAGATACTGAAGGAAGTATGTCACATATGACACATTAAAACCTAATAAATCATATTGTATGGTAGCAGTTTCAATAGTATCATCAAATATCATATTGTATTGTGCGGAACCCCTAATAGATTAAACCATCCTACAAATGTGCATATACCCCTTTAAATTATTCTTCCAGCTTTTAGTACAAGCAGCTTGGTTTTAAAGAGAAAATTGGGTCTTGTGTATATTATTTTGCTGAACCACTCAAGGCTATGATGGATCTTCTGTATTCTGTTAAAAATATTACTTTTTTCCGAACAAATAATGGAACACTTTTATAGCTTTTGCAATATTTGCACAAACCAACATCATCAATCAAGAGAATGTGAAATATATTATTATTCAGCATAACCATGATATTGGCCCTTATAATTATCAGTTATTATGAAACAGTCATATTATCTGATACCAATTCACCACTGCTTTGAATGAAACAAAACGTTGTACATGTTTACCTGGAGTGACAGAGCGCACCACTACAGGTTTTTCACTACCAGCCACGAAGCCGAAACCCAGCACAGGATCTCTCCTCATCTCGACTAGGCGAGGAGCAGGAGGAACAACCTGCACACCCTCCATACGCATCTCCTCGAGAGATCCGCTCTGAGACACTTGTCTGAAGAACAAGAGACATTGGGATGCACCACTATTATCATTTAATTTAACAAAACGTACAAACGTTAAAATTCTCGATTTTGATCTTAAATGATTTGAAAGTGAACGGAAACAGAATGTTAGAAAGATCAGAAAACTAACACATCAATAACAAATTCAATATACTGTACAGCTCACTATCAAATCACTGTGAATACATGGAATTAATGAATATTTTTTATTTACATTTTACATTCTGAGTTTCTGTAAAGTGTTATGTGTGAACATGCCAGTTGTTTAAATTCTACAAATAGTAGTATCTGAATGAATCAAATATATAGGCACCCATGCAGAAAATGTTCAATAAGAAATCTTTAAATATAATACAAATAAGGAATACCATATAGCTGTATTTAAAATACATACTAAAAAATATTTATCTGGGAGTCGATAGCTTGAAGAATCACCTTCAGCATTAATAACTTGATCAATCATTTTCTGTATGACTTTATCAGTCTCTCCATTGCAGTGGAGGAAAAGTTTGGCTCAATCATCTTTACAGTGTTGCTTCAGTTCATTGAGGCTTCATTGAGGCAACTGTTTATTATCTGTTAAGGTCCTGCCACAGCATTTCATTCATTGAAGTCAGGACAATGACTGGGCCAATTGTGACACCATCATTTTATTCTTTTTCAGCCATTCTTTTGTTCTCTTGCTGGTGTGCTTGTGATCACTGTCCTGTTGCAGAATCCAGCAGCAAAAGGCTAAACATTTTTATAATTTTTCTTTTTATTTAAAAATGATCTTTTATAACGATGATCACTCTGGCTAATGATCAATTAATCAACGGCATTTGTTTGGCAACACATGGCTGCTACTTAGCTTTCTAATTCTTATGGAAGTAGTACAGGTGTAATTTTTAGATATTGCTAATATAATATCATCTTGTTTATCTGAAATTGTTTGAACCTCATTTTTGTTTAACTTTCCCCCCTTTTATCTTTCTATCTTTTATTTACCTAATATTTAATATTGTAGAGATCAATGAGGGTGCACATTCTTTTTCACATGAGTGCACCACTTTCTCTATGTAGATAGATAGATAGATAGATAGATAGATAGATAGATAGATAGATAGATGTTTGTGTCTGCACATGATATAAATGGTGTTTTTGTTCCCTGTGCATTGTTACAAAATCAGACATGCGTTTTGGTTGATTGAGATATTACATGCATAATAAATGTATAAAAAATGTGCCTACATTTAAAAATTTTACAAAAATGTGTTAATCTTAAGCACAGATTAAACAATGGCGGAAGACGGTAGCGTTAACTTTGACTGTGCTGAAATGAACTGGAAGGGAGATTTGGGAATACCAGGGTGCCAGATTGCTGTGCCGTGGAAGCATATGAGCTCATTCTGCTTGGGAAAAAGTCATTTCCAGAAGCATAAGAGCCACCTGCTGCAGGGAATATTCCCTCTATTTCTCTTTTGGCCAGGGGAAGATAATACTACTTTAGTTATTAACTCATTCTCCTGTGTATGGACAGAAAAGCCTTCTACAAATAAGATATTCATTCTTTGCTTATCTCTTTTCGCACCTATCCCCTGTCTAGTTCCTGCTTGCCTGTACAATACACATCAGTGCAAATGAGAAAATCTCCAAAGGTTGCAGGGTTGAAAAAACAGATTTAGGAGACATTGTTCAAGTCGAAGAAGGTGCTAGTTGTCTACTTAAATGTGAAGTAAGTCCAATATATGTTTAGCTATACATCATTTGTTTAGTTTTTATAAGATGAAGGCCTTATTCTCTTCAGATTCAGCTCAGATTTATCCAATTAAATATTTAGTTTTTAACTTTGAAGCTACTTGGCCAAAAGCTTTCTTTTTTTTTTTTTTTTTAATCTCACATAAATGTTACTTAATTCGGAAGAAAATCACAAAAAAGATATGCAATATTTTTTTGTTTTCATTGCTGAATTTAGTAAATTACAAACCAGCACTTAGCAATGTGTATTTTTATTAGTTTTTTTAAAATATAAGAATTTTCTTATATTTTTATATTCAGTCGTTGAACCTAGAAATATTGTGAATTAACAGTAGGCTTGTGGTAAAATAAAAAATAATACCCAATTTCCAACTGGAATTAGACAAGCATTATCCTATATATAAACTATTGCGCTGTATTATATACATTTGCATTGAGCATGTACTTTGCATTAGTACATTTGGACTTTTTTGGCATTTTCTGTTGCCAAAAAATTGTTTTTTTTTCTTTTTATATATATATTCAGTGCTGCTCCTCATAAAATTACTTAACTCAGTGCAGCATAACATTTACCCCAAGCTCGACTTGGGTAAATGCACTACATTTTTATTTATACAATACAGTAATGTTGAAATAAGATATTTCACTTCCATTTGTATATTGTGTCTGTTCAAAAATAAACTGTAAGTATTTAATTCTCTAAATATTTATTTCCCAAATACCAGAGATTCACCAAATTAGCACAGCTAGTGCTAGTTTGATTGTTGATTGTTGAAAAAATATGAAATTTTATTCTTAGATTTTCAACAGGTATTAAATTTAAGGCGGAATTTAAGTAGAATTTGCTGCAAGAGTTTTAATAGGATTCATAACAGGAATAGGTTGTAGTATAAGACTAAATAGGAACACAAACAGAATGTTTTTAGAGTGTAAATACTGAAGATAAATGGCAGTGTCATTCAAAGACAATATTAAATGTACAGCGAGAACATTATGAATTAATTCAATCACCTCTATAGAAACCACAGAGTCTTGATGCATGCCTAGAAGATGACATTTTAATCTGAGACAACCATTATATCAAAACCCGTAATTTAGGTGGCACTTTGATCCTAAAAATAAGAACGAGAATAAATGACAAGGAGAACAAGAATAAAATAATTCCTTCAAAGATCACTTAAGTAAGCTTTAACCAGAGCAGATGTTTGTTCTTTCGAGAAGAGCACACATAAACCAAAACACATCAATACTTCTCAAATGATCAAAATAAAAAGATGTACATTGTACTAATATATATGATGATTGCATTACTTTAACATTAAATGTACTAAAATTCATCTTTCCACAAAACTGTTGTACTCATACAATATTTTCATCCTGCTATCGGTACATAAATGACCCTACTTCTTATTCATTGTGGAAATGAACTAGCATGCTAACTCATAGGCTAGTAAAAACACAAAGCTACATTTAGAAATCGCAATGACCACATATGAATGTCTTTAGCATATGAACCATTCTATGCTCATAATAATAAATATGATCACTGAGCTATTTCACTCTTTTGAACATTAGCATATTATTCTGCTTGCTTAAAACGTATCCTGCTTTAACCTGCATTGCAATTAATTTAAAAGGAAAAACCTGTAAACCACGTCATCATTTCATAGTTTCTGTCCATTATTTCTTTGGAGTAAAAGTCCTAAATTGAAGGCAGTGGTCTACAAGCAAAAACTCTCACAATTTCTACACAGAATTTTTAAAAGAATTTCTAAGAATCAGCAAAACATTGAGAAATACCAGTGAAACAGCTGCATAAGCCATCTCTGAATGTAAAACATTTCCTCTGACTAAATATGGACGTATATTGATGAAATATTATATAGCCCCAATAGGAAGTCGTTTTCAGGTGAACTGGTTTTGGTACAAATGATAACTGTTTGTGAAATCGCATCGGGGACAGAACCGCAGTGTAAATATTGGAGGATTGTGTGTATAATGGGGTCTAAATGAATAAATCAGGAAGGAGAAAATAGATTGTGGGATTATGTTTCTATTAGTAAGGAGCTATATTACACTCCAGAGTGTGTATAGGGGTGTGTGTAATCTAGAAACATCTGTCAACTGTCATACTAGATTTTTAACTATTTAAAAAAAAAAAAAAACATTTCTGTTATTCAATCTCAAAATGCAAAAAGGTTTATACCAATATATCTATCTATCTATCTATCTATCTATCTATCTATCTATCTATCTAT
>JAAIIK010000020.1:5526304-5539222 GCA_014706435.1 Silurus glanis
TGACGACTAATAACGTGTGGAAAAGATGCATTTTCTGTCACAGTGGAGTCTATTTGACTCGAGCATACAACAAGGACAGGTTGTGGTAATGGCTATTAGGTAACAAATCAATGCCAGAGTGTAAGCAGAGGACAAAGACAGGGTGAGTGAAAGACAAGGCAAGAGAAATAAAGGAGAAGAGAGTGTTTCTTTCAGTGAAGAAATATCTTTAGAGACACTGTCATAATTCTGTGAGAAGAAAGAGCAGGCACAACTCCACTCTACATTATACAGTGTAATGTGGATGTGGTGGTGCAGTGGAGTGAATTGCTGACAGAAGAGCAGACTTGAATTCAAGTGAATTAAAATTGCAGATCAGTAAAAAAACGCGATCAAAGTGAACATCGTAACCCGTGCAACAGTTTAAAAATGAATGACATTAAAGTGGCATGGTTATGAATAGTGGATGGTGGTAAAACTACTCAAGTTCAAATATGGTTTAATGTGTTAATCCTAAAATTGCCTCAGAGCAGTGTAGCTTTCCAACGCAGTGATAAACTGTTGGTACAAACGACTTCCTGTACCGCTCCTTTCTGCAGCCAAAATGAATGAATCTTCTGAGAGAGGAGCTCTGTTTTTCATCAATAGGTCATAGAGGGGATGCTGTTTATTTTGCAGAATGGCTGTGAGTTTACTAAGTGTCCTCTTTTTCACCACCACCTCAAAACCATACTGAGCAGCCCAAGATAGAGCCAGCCCTCTTGATCAGTTTGGTTAAGTTTTTTTTTTTTCCTAACAGTACTACAGACTGTTAGAAGATCTCTAAAATCTTACTGCAAACATTAAAGGACCTGAGCTTCATCGGGATGTTGAGTCCGCTCGTTTCTTTTCTGTACACAGATTCTGAGTTGACCTTCCAGTCCATCTTTTTGTCCAAATGTACACAAAGGTATCAATAGGCATTAATCAGCTCAACATCTTGGCCCACCTTTTTTTCTAGATCTTCAAATTAAATCTCGGCACATAATCTATACTTTTAATTGAATTTGTCCACAGATACATGTAACCGTAATATCATCAGACTGTGCAGTCTTTAAACGTTCAGCAGACTGCAGTGTGATCTGAATTCCAAGGCAAGCATTTTATTAAATACCCATTTGTTTGATATCTACCAAATTACAAACCATGAAATCCACTACATATAGGTTAACTCTATTTATCAAGATGGAACAGAGATGGCAACGAGCAAATGAGTGAAATGTTCCGTAAAAATGCAGTGTACTCTCCATCTGTTACTGCCTTTGTGAATACACACAGTTAAAATGCTGATTGCATCATCAGTCTTGAATACAGATGCAAAATACTAAATAAGAATAAATCCACTGATTTTCTCTTTTTCGGTTAAAATAAACCTTATTTTTAAATGAAGTTGTTTTCGATGTTTCAACTGATGAGTTTTCAGAATGCTCATAATGAAGCATTTGTGTGCTAGATGTTTGTGGGAAGCTTTCCTTTATGTCAGCTTCGTTGACATTATTTAATTAAATAAGCAATTTCTAAAGCATAATGCATGCATTCGAATATTCTGTATGCAAAATCTAATCTTAATGAGGTCCTCAATAAATGCCATGAATTTCTTCATAAAAGCAGTACTTCAGTAAGTGATTGCAGGAAATTCATTTTAGTACCTTCCCCCAGAATTTACAACATATGACTGCTATATATTAAACTTCCCTTTTTTTATTATGTTCACCATATAACCATTAAACAACTGAGATTTAATGGAACATTGATTAACCACGATTAATAGAATGCCTATTGCTATTATAAAAAAAACCCCAAAGTTTATAACGAGGGATTAAACAGATAAAAACATTCTGATAAAAACATTCTGTAGTTACCAAAACCTTCTCTCATTCATCACAGCCCAAGAAATGCAGCTACAGTGTTTAATCGAGACACAATCTAACATTGAATTAGAAGAAATCTGAGTTAGGTATATAATACAGTAACTAAAAAATAAATAAGATAGTTTGCAAAATAAAAAAAATAAAAAATCTCTGTACAAATACAGCAGTTTTTGGAAGCCCAGAGTTTGTCTGTTTGTTTGAGACCTTATTTTGTCAATTTGGTGTATAAAGCAATAGTGTCTGAAGCCTTGAAAACTTACTTGATGAAACAGTCCCTGGTGTCACGTGCAGAGGTCATGTCCCATTCATATGATGCAGCTCCCTGCAGTCCAGCCCAGCTGCCAGAGGGCGGAGGCCAGGCGGTGGATTTATTCTTATGGCTGAAGCGAAGCAGAAAATAAAGTGATTATTTTAAAAAAAAAGTACCTTGCCATATTCAATGATTAAAAAAATGACTAAAGTGTAACATAGCTTTAAATTGAATGATGTCATTAGCACTTTCACATTTCGAATTTTGCACTTCGTGTATGACATACTATCTGACTTATCTCCCAATTACACATCTGGCACTGTGATCTATTTCAACAAACTGCCATGAACAGGAAATTGGAAAGCCTGAGATGGCCTTGACTGTTAATTAACATAATGATGTAATTGAGATATTGCGGCACTGATGTGCTACCTTTCCATAATTCCTACTGAGGCATGAAATTGGCTGTTTGTTGGTCAGGGAAAAACTCAATTCTTACAATCAATACAAGTAAATATTAATTGTGCTTGCTAAATTAAACATGTCCTTATTGCAAAATCCTTGATGACATTCATGCAAATTAGAAGCAGTGAATAAACAAACCTGTATAAACACTTAAGGTAATGGGTGTTTATTTTAGTTATTTAATTGCGTATTTATTTTCAAATCTCACCTGACCAGCATATGTATTTATTTATTTTCATTAACATTTATTTACTTTTAATATGTTATATTGATATATTAATAATATGAAATTGTATTTTTAAGAAAAAAATGAATAAATAAATAAAAGAAAAGCACAAACAAATTTGCTCCATTGGCTCGTTGACTGTGTCATTGCTGGGATACTAATAATAAAAAAATCAACCTTAACCCACATACTACAATTTTCTTCATAGAACAATACATTGTTCAGGTTTTTATTTTGTATTATTCCTTATGAATGTCTGTAGCCTTGATAGGTATCATATAGTGCTTTAAAAGAATGGTATAAATCTAGATTGAATACCACTTTAGTTTGATGGTTGACATAGTGGGCTTCATAAATAATTACTGTAGTATTGAATGGTGCTTCAAAAATGGAGCACCAGCACTTCGGTTGAAGAGGTCTCAATTCCAGTCTCTTATGAGAACTAGATATGAGATGTTAAAAAAAAACATTTTTTTCATCAGCTTTCATTGCAGGTTCACTAATTGCGGTTTCACTCGCTCAATTATTTATTCATTTATTATATATTTTTATTTCTATTTGGGTCACCTGCCAATTCCCACCCTTCAGCCATCTTTCCCTTGTCACAACAGCTACGAGTTGGGGGGAGTGAAACCTAACGTGTAAAACACACTGTGAGGAAAGCGCTATCTATCCTCTTCCGCATAACTGAACTTACAGGATAAATCTGAAAATTTTATTATCACAAGGAAGGTACTTTTTACTTGTCACATGTACTTTACAGCACAGTGAAACTCTTTCTTTGCATATCCTAGCAATGTTAGGAAGCTTGAGTCAGAGCGCAGGATCAGCCATGTTACAGCATCCCTGAAGCACAGAGGGTTAAGGGCTTGCTCGAGGGCCCCAAGTGTGACAGGTTGGCAATACCGGGACTTAAACCCCTGATCTTTTGATCAGAAACCCAAAGCCTTAACCACTGTGCTACTATCTACACTGACAGGAAGTGTCATTGAGAGAAAGAGTATGTAAATTGTCTCACCAAGAGCACAAATCACACTCACGATCTCCTGATGATAATGTTTCTCTTTTCTTATGAGACTCATTTCTCTTTCATCAGTGTGTTGCCATTGTGCAACACTGAAATGCAATCACTGTTTATTTGCAGCAATGTATCATCCCGAAATAATTCCACAAGCATTGTTTTATAAAATATCAGGGATTATAAGCAAGCATTATAAGCACTGCTTATAAATGTACCATGAAGACCTACTGTAGGTACTATTAAAAATAAATTATTACCAAAAGTGCATAATGAAAGGATCAGAAATACGGTGATATATGTTGTTCACGATCTTAAGTTTAAGATACATTATATGGACAAAAGTATTGGGACACCTGACTTTCCCAGCCATGTGTGGTTCTTTTCCAAACTGTTATCGCAGCACTGAAGGCACACAATTTGAAGCAGTAGGATGAACTAGGAGACCCAAACCTGTTCAAGCATGACAGTACCCCTGTCCAACAAAGCAAAAACCATGAAGATATGCTTTCATGGGTTGGAGTGACCTGCTATAGCGTTCTAACCCCGACTGAACACCTTTGGGATGAATTGGAACGCCGACTGCACCCCAGGCCTCCTCTCCTCCCCTACATCACAACCTGACTTTACTAACACCCGTGTGTCTGAATGATTACAAATCTCCACAAGCACACGCCAAAATCTAGTGGAACATCTTCCTGGAAGATTGGATGGAATTATAAGAGCAAAA
Source organism: Silurus glanis (assembly GCA_014706435.1). Classification (NCBI taxonomy): domain Eukaryota; kingdom Metazoa; phylum Chordata; class Actinopteri; order Siluriformes; family Siluridae; genus Silurus; species Silurus glanis. The sequence goes on from JAAIIK010000020.1 coordinate 5,530,883, forward strand.
TTGGGACTAAATGTGGAATACGATGGAATGCGAGAAAGCACATACCATACTTATGACCAGGTGTCTGCAAACTTTTCGTAATATAGTGTGTCAATGATCTTCTTATTTATTGAGGTCAAGATCATCAAAAGCATGCCTTTTTCAAGGCACATCCTGTTCACATTTTCCAGGTAAGTCGATGTGTACGAAAGATGTACCAAACAAATTGTACAAATGCGCAGGCTATTCTTTAGTGAAGCTCCAAATGTTCTAAACACAATCACACTAAATCTTTTCACAGGAATACTTTGACAAGAACATATTAATATTAAAGCGAATGAGCTTTATGACACATTCCTCTAAGCCAAGCTGTCGTAACTGATCGCTCACAAATTGCTCATTATAGATGAGTGTCTTCTAATTTCAAAACTCTCCTGTCCTTCTGAATTCATCTTGACATCCTTTGGTGGCTAGCATGGGCTGTGTGGATTGAGAAGTCAAGTTGTTAAGGCGATCTTTGGTGACAGATTTGACACACTGGGCCCTCTGGCTTTATCTTCTAATCCTTCTCATCAGGGAGAAAACAAATCCACACAATTTGTGGCAATAAGAGGATTTAGAGAATGGTGTGTATAGAGGAAAGGAAGGGAAGGGGAACAAATAAAGTATCAGTGCTCTGCTGGGGATCTGATGTCACTCAAAGTGGGGGGCTGGGAAGGATGAGGGTTTGTGCTTCAGCAGTCCAGTGAAGAAAGCCAGTTGTTCAGGGGGTTTAGTTATTTATTTGCTTATGTGCAGTGGGTGATGGAGCAAAAACTGATATGTTTAGCACTTTTAACAAATTGCATTGTCACAAAGCAGCTTGCCAGAAATCAGCATGTAGATTTAGCTCCCTGGAGAGCAAGAAAAAAATGAAAGAAAATGAAAGGAAGAAGAAACCTTAAGGAACCAGACTTCTTCTGCTTGATCCACTAGTTGTAGAAAAGGAGTCAAGGAATAATCCGTATTAACACATCATGAAATATGTCCGTGAATAAATGCAGAATACGTCTCTATGAGTACTGCAAATGTTCTGAAGATGAGTCTTGAGCATAATGTGTTTTTGGTGCAGGCCTACTCAATATATTAAATAAAACATTAAAATATATGGATTTAATTTTTTGGTGGTGTTTTGTATGTGTCAAAAATGTCATTATTAACAAATAGATATTAAATCTAGGGTTAGGGTTAAACTAAAAGTACATTATTATACTTATTTATATCATATTTGCTTTATTATTAGTGCTATTATAATTTCTTATGTAATATATGAAACAAAGAATGGAGATGCAGGAGCTATAAATGTATTGAAATAAAATGCAAACATAGACAATGCAACAAAAATACAAAATTTGAAACAAACATGAGCATGCGCTTCATCATTAAACATCAAGAAAGACAGAGTACTGTGGACTGTGAGAATATATACAAGTGAGAATCTGTTTTATTTCATTCTTTTTATCTTCTTATGTTATATCCTATGTTACGAGTCTCATATTATTTTTCTTTTTTGTTGTTAATTACCTTAAAAAGCACTGGTACTACTACTATTACTATTATACTAGTTACTGCATATACAGATTGTCCAGTTTCCCAAATTTATTCATTATTTATTTGATTGCTGACAACTAACAAAATAAAAACTTCTCAAACTTTTCATCACAATAGTAGTGATCATAACAGATTTATTAAGTGTGCCCTACATATTTTCCTGCATGAATGAAATTACTTTCCTTTCCAACAAAAATAAGGTTCCAAAAAAAGGCAAAGATTCAAAGCACTTCCTTTTTTATTGTATTATTGGCTCCATTACAGGTAGCCACAGACATCAGTTTATTTCTTTCCTCTCATATAAAAGAAACAAAAGGAAGGAAATGGCATTAGTTTAGATGAGTCTCGCTGCATTGTTATGTGTGAAATATATTCACTAGGCACTAAAGATCACAAAAAAGCACACAGTGAACAGGTAAATGATGCCACCATGTCACTTTTTTCACAGAACTACCAGTTCTAGGAGTACAATATATTTAACATTGTATGCCACCGAGTCTGCTTATGCCCTGTTATGACTCAGAAAAGGCATGGCATCATGCTGTGCTAAAAGTTTTATTGATTCAGTGACCATAAATCAACAAACTATATGAATATTTTTTACAAAAGGTATTTTTTCCCCCAGAAACAAATGAACACAATAAAGATCGCAAGCCAATAGTTTCCATCAGGTGTGATGACTGAAGGTTTTCTTTCAGCGTTTTTATTTCTAAATGAAGCACTGGTACATATATGCTTTCTTTCCTTTCTTTTCTTTTAGCAATGTAACATAGAACTCGAAAGACATGGAAAAACTACACCGCATTGTGAATGCAAATCAAAAACTTTGAATTTCGCAAAATAAATTAATAAATAGATCAATAAATGAAAATAGAAGATCTCCATTAGGAGAAATGCAACCTTTTTCTTTAGGACCATTCTTTCTAAGCTCTTACAGACGAAAGATGTTTTAGCCCTCCCATAGCTATTTGGCATTGTTTCATCTGGATATTAAAAGATTCATCTGCCAAACGCTGCCATAAAACAGGAAAACATAGTGGGCCTTTTAAGACTTTCTGTATCAAACACAATTCCATTACACGCTCATAAATAGACCATTTGGTTGTTTGTGCTTTCCATATGGGTGGTTTGCCGATTTTAATTATATATCCAAAAAGTTGTTAAATGAAATGTGCTTTTCCAGGTTACTGCTGTGTGAACATTCAGAAGAAGCCATTATTTTCTCACATTGCAGCATACATTACAGCATTTGTTTTTTTTTTTTGTTGTTGTTTTTTTTTTTACAAAACTTGTTTGGAAGTTGGGGTTAGAGTACAGGGTCAGCCATGATACAGTAAACCCTGGAGCAGAGAAAGTTAGAAGCCCTAAAGTGGAGGCTTGGCGATGCTGGGTCTTGAATCCCCACCCTTCTGATCTGTAACCCAAATCCTTAATCATTGAGCCACCACTGCCCCAACCAACTCTAATACGCATAGCATGACACATCATGCAATTATCCAATCAGACGATCATGTAGCAGCAACACAATACATCAAATCATGCAGCTGCAGGTCCAACGCTTCAGCTAATGCTCACATCAAACATCACAATGAGGAAAAAGTTTGATCTCTGTGACTCTGAGAAAGGCTGGTTTGTGTATTTCAGAAACTCATGATTACAGGATTTTCATTCACAGCAGTCTTCACAGTTTACACAGAATGGTGCAGAGAAAATACTAAACTGTTAAACCTGTACTGTTAATAAGGCATTTGGTCATTTTAACCAGTAAAATAGCCATGACTGGGAAACAGTTTACTATTTAAGCACCAGTCAGCAAAATCGGGGACATGAGTTTTCAGTCATTGTGACTAGATGCTAACACTTGAGTATCCAGTTATCATTTTTTTGCTTAATGAAAACATCCATTCACTGTTGCTGGAACCTTCACAATCAGTATTTTATTCTCACAAGAACATGGTGTGTATGAGTGTGTGCAATTCAGTGCCATTATACCTAAAGTCATTCTCAACCTGTCAACTATTTTTAATTGAAGTATCTGCTTTATTGGTAGTTTTCGCTCACCCAGCCCTCTACATTACAGTTTGACACTGACTTGGTTTCCCAAAAGCATCGTAAAACGAACTCGTATAAGATAGATGCTAGAGAGAGATAGACAGAGAATGTAAGAGTTCATTGTGTCACTCACTCTGCCTTGTAACAACGTTCTTAATGATACAATGCTCTTGAGAAAGGTCCTACTCTTTGGTCAAGCTAAGCTTGGAAGGAAGAGTGAGAATGGATGACCATGTATAGAAATCAAAATATAGCTGTGAGATAAAGGGCAGGCAGATGCTTAAAGGGTTCAAGGGGAACTATATTTAATGGCCACATTTACAAGACAACTTGTTCAATTGGCTGGCAAATTTCCCAACAGCACAAATCCGATTTGGCAGGCGGCCAGATGTTAATTTTAAATCTTGCATACCCTAAATCATATTTCATAAAGATTTGCAGCTGCATATTGCTTTAATGTGTATAGACGATGGCAACGATGCCACCCATGGCATGACAGATCTCTATTTTACTCTGCATTTTACTAATGGCATCAAACTGCAGCAGTACACTCAAGCAATACTCATAAATGTAAATGTTTCAGCTTACAGATTTTCAAGAAGTGCAGATCGTCAGGAGAACAACTGGCAGGCCATTTGAGAGCGAGAAAGAGAAACTGTTAAATCCGTATCTTTTCTTTCTCCAGACCACCACCTGAGGCCTTCATCCAAACCCATTTGGCGCTAAACAAATGCAGAACAGATTTAGTTCCACTATACCGATGCTGCTCAAAACATACATCCTTTTGAATAATCATCTCTAATATATTTTCCCCGTAGTCCTATACAACAGAAGGCAATGACAGTCGGTGCGTTTTGGCCACAGAGGAAGAACGAGCCGCAACGTGTTTGCCAAAAAGCATCGATGAGAGGAGTGTAAAAAAAAGTTTGCACTAATCTAAGAAAAAGCTCTCTTAGGAACATGCAGGCCTCGGTGTGTGACATTTTCTCAGTTCACCTGCCAAACATCGTGAACTTTCCAAGCCTTTTTAACTCTGGGTTCACCTCTAGCCATTGTGCATTATTCATTTGCAAAGAGGGTCCCTGCTCTTTAAGAGGATGCTAACAGATTAGCAAGCGTTCCATAACATTGCCATTCCTTCCTAGATGGATTTTACGTTCTTTGCCAAGAGAAGTTTTCTCAAACTTGTGTAAATAATTTAGATCACTCTATAAATGGGGCAGAGTATAAGCAAAAATCTCACTGTATCTCAAAAAGCTTTCTATCTCCAACAGAACAATCTGTAGGTGCATATATTTTTATGTTAGAAAAGTCTTTGACTTTCATCTTTATATTAACAATATAAAGAGCAAATCAGGTATAAATGAATGAAACTATCTGTATTGGTTTAGTGCTCCAAAGATCTAGATCCGTATCTTGATCCTAAACAGTAATGCCCTAAAGTGGATGTGATCTTTAATCCAGAGTGACCCCCTGACCAGGCAGTTAATCAGGATGCTCTTAACGCATGCCGCATTGCATATTAATAATAAAGGCAAAGCGTTTTTTTTCCCCTCCTAGCAAGCTCCTTATACAGCATGACTCACTGCATAACCACATAAAAATAAAAACCTCCATTCACATGACTTTTTTTTGTTGCTTCCTGCCGAATCATGGTCTTGATGCACACCTGGTGCCCTATGAAAATTTCTGGCATGCTTTCTTAAAAAAAAGAAAAAAAGAAAAAAATAATCATAGTGCACATCCTATTTGTATCACATTATCTGTTCATTCTGAATAGTGTACTCATATTTCGTTGCATCCCTGCTAGATATGCTTTGTTATTGTTCTAAAATTCAAGCTTGTGTCATGTTATACACTGTTTTTTTGATAAGATTTGATGCTTAAAGCTAAATTTATGTATGTAGAGATGCTTAACACTTATATACATTCTTTAAGCAAGAGAGTCAGAGAATGCTCCAATGGAAGCTTATAGAGTTGAGAGAATAAAATTCACATGAAATACTGGTACGATAAGAATTATACCTTGATAAGAATGTCATACCTTGATACTGACAATATAGTTAATGACATGCTTTGTGTAGATTTGATTCATAATTGCATATATAAACAACTTTGGTGTACTGTAGCATTGTTTAAGGCTTGATTTGTTTGCTCTCTTTTACCATCATATGCACTTTTCTAGAAAAAAAAATCTTTTCCATGAGTTTTTCATGAGCTTTGATTATGAGAATTCCTGTTTGAATTTTTATTTGAGATTTTTTTTAAATATTATTTTAGCCTTCCTAATTTCTACATTTGAGTATTTAATAAATTTCATGAAATTTAAACTTTCCAAAAAACATACCATGAAAATTTTTTTTATATTTTTAGGACAATAGCAGCCACCCCTAATTAAGAAACATTGTGATAAGAAGGCAAATGAAACTGCACCAGTCTTTATATGATGAGTAGAAGGGCTCAGATCATCTATTCAGGTTAATACCAGAAAGTGAGCTTTTGTTATTTAACAATAACCACAGATAGATACCCATCCATTACGGTTGCACAAGCTGGTGCACTCTTAGTGCTGACTTAGTGCTTAGGAAGGGCATCCAGTGTAAAATATGTGGCAAATCAAATATGGGGATCACAAACCAGAATTTCATACCGGATCGGTCTAGGCCCGGGCTACCAATGACCGCCACAGGTATCGTTAGCCAACAGGGTACCGGTGGAAATTGGGCTACTGTTGGCCGAAGGAGGAGAAGGAGAGGAGGAAGACGTCTACAGAGACAGCAGGAAAAGGAGAAGTGTAAGAGAGTGGAGGTTCGGGTTGGCACTTTAAATGTTGGTACTATGACGGGTAAAGGGAGAGAGATAGCTGATATGATGGAGAGGAGAAAGGTAGATATGTTGTGTGTTCAGGAGACCAAGTGGAAAGGGAGTAAGGCCAGGAACATTGGAGGTGGGTTTAAACTGTTCTATCATGGTGTGGATGGAAAGAGAAATGGTGTAGAGGTGATTCTGAAGGAAGAGTACAGTAAGAGTGTAGTGGAGGTGAAGAGAGTTTCTGATAGGGTGATGAACATGAAGCTCGAAGTTGAAGGGGTGATGATAAATGTCATCAGTGCCTATGCTCCACAAGTGGGCTGTTAGAAAATTTCTGGAGTGAATTAGATGAAGTGGTAGATGGTGTACCTAGGAATGAACGATTGGTGATTGGGGCAGATTTCAATAGGCATGTAGGTGAAGGGAACAGAGGTGATGAGGAGGTGATGGTAGGTATGGTTTTAAGGAGAGGAATGTGGAAGGGCAGATGGTGGTAGATTTTGCTAAAAGGATGGAAATGGCAGTGGTGAATACTTATTTTAAGAAGAAGAAGGATCATAGGGTGAGGTATAAGAGTGGAGGAAGGTGCACACAGGTGGACAATGTTCTATGTAGGAGATGCAACCTGAAGGAGATTGGAGACTGTAAGGTGTTGGCAGTGGACAGTGTAGCTAGACAGCATCGGATGGTAAGTCTGTAGGATGGTTTTGGAGGTGAAGAAGAAGAGGAGGAGAGTGAGGACTGAAAGAGCTGCAGATGTTAAGATGTTAAGGTTTTCGTTGGGAGTGACGAGGATGGACAGGATTTAAAACGAGTTTATTAGAGGGACAGTGCATGCAGGACGTTTTGAAAAGAGGATGACCAAGGAGGAGGTTTATGGATGTGGTGAGGGAAGACATGCAGGTAGTTGGATTGAAAGAGGCAGATGTAGAGGACAGGGGGGTATGGAGGAGTAACGGGATCAGCCGAAAGAAGAAGATAGATTCTGCATCAGTTAGGTCTATATAATGGTTTTATCGTAGTTAATTCCTTTTGCTATGTCTTGGGAAGACTGGAGGAAACCAAAAAACTGGAAACCCAATAGAGACACAGAGAAAACCTGTGACTTAATTTTTGATCCCTGGAGCTATGAGGGTTTTTTATGACTCGGAAGTTAGAGAGGCAGCAATATCACAATAAATTCTAACTAGATTTGTGGTTGAATTTTGTTAGGAAAAAAATGTATTAAATATTTACTTGTTGATAGGTCAAAATTTTTATAATTCTCTTTGTGTATAAATGTATTACTGCATTTAGCTAATATTTCATAATAGTTTGTGAATACTGTGCTTTGCTGGATGGAAATTTTGAATTGTTGCATTCTGGTGCATTCACTCTTTTCTTATCACACAATAAAACATTTCAAACGTTTTATGATTACATGAATATTTCATTATTAACACAACCAGATGTAATGAAACCTGAATGCACATCACAAAACTGTCTTCAGTTTTGCACAAAGAAATACTTCTTCCCTGGATTTGAATTGTATCCCATCACTATTTACTCAGAGCTGAAGGTTTTTTACTCATTTGATTAATCCAATTTGACATTTATTTCATCCAAAATGCCAAAATGATAAAATGACGCCTAATCCATATATATATATATATAAATATATATAAATAGAAGCCAAAAAACAAAAATAGATTGACTTTCTATCTGTTTCCTCAATGCTGTTATGATGTACTGCTGAATTTATTTGATCAGTTATCAGTAAGAAAATAGACTCATGCATATCATGTGCTATTGAACATATCATAAAGATTGTGGTCTGAAAGGGTCTTATACAGAGCAGCGGAGCGTCAGATGAGAGTGTGTATGTGTGTGTGTGTGTGTGTGTGTGTGTGTGTGTGTGTGTGTGTGTGT
>JAAIIK010000020.1:5565229-5576945 GCA_014706435.1 Silurus glanis
TATATATATATATATATATATATATATATATATATATATATATAAAAAATAAGGAAGTGCAAAGCCACCTAGTTTTTTGGGATTCTTATTGGGATTTTGCTTGATCTAAAGTCTTAAAGAATGTTCTTGGTGTGAACATTGGAATACTTTAAAGAATAGTCTTCCTAATTTGAATTTTAATATTATGGATTCTGCCTGCAAGAGAAACTGGAATAGTTGTCCACTTAGTAAGATCTTTTCTCTGAAATTGCAATAAAATTATGCTTAAATAGGGTCACATAAATCTGTGTTACTGTTACTTCCAGGTATCGGAAATTGAGACTAATTTAAATGTTAATGTTGACGTAAGAGATCTCGCAGTAGAATTGTTTGGAAAAAATTCACTCTTATGCAAGTTTAGTTTATAACCTGAGACACAACTAAACTGCCTTAAGACATTTAAGATATAGGAAAGAGTTCCATGACAAAAAAACACCACATCATCTGAATAAAAATATATTTTTTTGTTCCTTTCCTGCTCTAATATGACCAGTAATATTGTGATCATTACAAAAGTAGATTGCAGGAGGTATATCTTTGTCTATAGCAAACAAAGAGGGGAAAAAGGGCAACACTGTCTAGTGCCACGGTGAAGAAATAATCAGAATTAATACCATTTGTTCTCACAGATGCCGATGGAGAAGAGTGTAAGAGTTTTACAGAGGACACAAATCTATAACCAAACCCGAATTCTTTTAAAGTATAAGAATATATTAAATAAAGAATAAAGAATAAATAGTCCTACTCAACACGATCGAATGCCTTCTCTGCATCAAGAGAGACTGAGGCCTCAGGCACAGAGGAGTCAGACGGAGTGTAAATTATGTTTAGCAACCTTCTGAGATTTAAAAATCCCAGTCTATTTTCAATGAAGCCAGTTTGGTCTGAATGAATGATGTCTTGAATAACAGTTTCTAAACTACGAGAGAGGACTTTCGCCAGAATTTTTACATTAAGGAGTGAAATTGGCCAATATGATCCACACTTCAATGGATTTTTATCGGGTTTTAGAAGAGAGATTGATGCCTGACGTAAAGAAGGACGAAGAGCGCCATTATTTAGAGATTTTCATAAACCGAGAGAAACCGAGGGGAAAGCTTTTTAAAAACTCTGTGGAGATTTTCCGCTCTGCATTTGTGCGATAGATTGCAAAATTTTAGCTAAACTTATAGGTTCATCCAATTTGGTTTTTGATTCACGATTAATTTGAGAAATGTTGAAATTTTATTAAAAAACCTACTAATTACATTTAAGAGATTCTGACTGATATAATGAGGAGTAAAAAGATGTCAATTCATTATACATTTTTTTGGAATCTGATAAAATATCGCCTACTTGGGTTTGGATTTGGGCGATAAATATTGTTGCAGTTTAAAGTTGTAATGCCAGTGCTTTAACTGTTTATTCACCAAACTCATGAAAATGGTGTAGCCATTTAAGCAGAAGCTGATCAGCCTGGATGGTGGAGAGAAGGTTATTTATTCCGAAAGTTCAAAAAGCCTCTTATTACGCAACTTCTTAATATAAGCAGAACAAGAAATTATTTTTCCATGTAAATAAGCTTTGAGCGTTTCCCAAAGTAAAGATGCAGAAATTCCTTCTGTAGAATTCTGAGATAAACTGAACCAAATGGAACAAAATCTGATAAAAGTAATACGTTCATTTTCCAAGCATACGAGGATCACAGCCAGGGAGGGTCAGTTGAAGAATTACTGGGGCGTGATCGGAAACAATTATACCATCACAAGAGTAGGACTTTACTAGAGAGTAGGGCTGCAATTAACAATTATTTTGATAATCGATTAATCGGACGATTAGTTTTTCGTTTAATCATATACATAATTTTTTATTTTTATGCTTTGCTTATTATAACTATATAAATCCCTACTTCAGGTTATTTATGTATAAAAGTGAACTTAAAAAAATGCAAAAGCCACATGTTGAGTTTAACTATCTTTAATTTAGACATTTTATAGCTTATAGTAGCTTCTTGTTGAAGAGTGAATGGGGGATTTCTCCTTTGAACAAATTCACTCATGCTGGGTTGTTTCTTTCTGTAAAAAAAAATACAGCATTTAAGTATGCAAGGTGAAGCAATTTGTGTAAATCAACATTTGTATTGTATTTTGCAGATGGCAAGTTGACAACCATGCTTAAAAAAAATCTATATAAAATATAATACAACATTGATTTGACCATTTTTGTGTAAAAACAAATAGACATTTTGTTCATTTGTGAAGATATGAATATCTAGAATATATAATTTATTAAATTTGGTGTAATAATTAAATGGTAAATGCATAAATTAAATATACAAACATTTGAAGTAGTAAAGTCGCAGTAAATCACGTTTAAAAACAGATAAGTCAAATAGACAAATGCTATAAAAAGAGAATGGAACAGAGAAACGCAGCAGGTTAACAGACTTTATTAAAAAAACTAAAAAAATATGAATTGGTGTACAAATACATAATCATTAGCTGAAAACCACAACAGTGACTAAAATGCAAACGTTTACTGCTGCTGTTATTAGCTGCTTTTAAATTTAGTGTTTGTTTGCACCTTTTTAATTGAATCGTCACGATGTCGTGAGCGATTGCGCAACCTGATGCTCGCGAGTCACGACAGAACAGATCCAGTGCGACTTTCCCGAAGTTACAAACAAACAGTCTACCCAATAACACTTCATTAATGAGTGCTGATGTTTCACCTTCTGTGACACCAACGTGTTTTCCTTTAATGTGCTCGTGCATCACTGTGGTACTTCCATCCCACACAAGCTCCACTTTGCATAACTTGCAGGTACAGTTTTCTTTGTTGCGTTTAATATAAAATGCTCTCATGCCTTGGATGTCTTGGGATGCACACTTTTTCCTGCTGCTAGTTGATCCTGTACCGTCTGCCGTTTACGCGAGTGGCTGTGTTATCTTGCCCCCACGCTAAACAATAACTTGACCGTAAACCGTAACGAATTCCATTATCGGTTTCATTGATTAGTTGTTGCAGCCTTACTAGAGTGATAAGGTCACTGTCTATAAAAAAAAAAGTATGATGAGCTGAAGAAAAAAAAGAAAAGACTCTAGAAGTAGGATTCAGGAAACGCCATATATCAGTAACTTTGTGCAGATCCAAAAAGGAATTAATTGTTTTTCGAAGATTTGGATAGAAGAGCTGATTTGGAAGATGAAAACAGTGTTTTAAACACAATTAAAGTCACCTCCCATAATTAGTTGGTAAATATTTAAATCTGGGAGACCCACATATGGCTGAAAAACTCACATGTTCCAGTACTTTTGTCCATGTAGTGTATCTTAGTTGGGGTCACATTGGATACAGATGTTGTGGATTCTTATAAACACCAGGTCCAAGCACATTCTGGTTTATCACAGACCACCAAGAACAAGTTGGAGGAAACCAGAGAATCTGGAGGAAACACAGGGAGAACATGCAAAATTTCAGACAGAAAGCGGGAGCCAAGAACCGAGGACAATATGAGCAGCAATGCTAAGCAAACAAAAAAATCTAATTTGGCTAAATTGTTTAGCAGATTTTTCAGAAAAATACTATGTGGAATACTGTTGTGGTTTAAATTTTAGGGTGACTTGTACTTCCTCCTAAAATTCTTTGAGAAAATAAAAACAACGCATCAATAACAGTGGAGACTAACAATCAGTTACATTGAATTTTTTTCTACTTCAACCGTTTTCATCTTTTGAAATTTGTATTTTTGGTATCTGTTGATTTTCTACTCGTATATATTGTGCCTATATTTCATTGATGATGATGATGAGTGAATAACTTGTCACAGACACAGTGGATTTAGAGTTTTATGAATGGAAATTTAAGAATTATTTGCATCCAAAAAGATCGACCCTTAAGGCCCTATGCTGTTAGATGACCATTTGATCATTCAGGGTGGATCCTCCAGAGGGACATCCGGCTTGTGTGTACATATTTAGAAAAGGACTCCTCAGAGGGTCATTTAATAGTAGCGCAAATAGTTGCAAGATCAAGATTTGACCACTTTGTCCAAGTCTGGAGACTCATGGTTTTTAGGGTTTAGTTTCCTTATAGGAACTACATGTAGCTGTTTCTGCTGGTTTTAGATAGACACATTAAACAACCCTCTAGAGCTTTTATTTACTAGATCGTTAAAAGTGCAATTTAGCCATAAATAGATTTGGCCCATGAGCATTGTTATGAATTTGTGTCTCTGTTGTTTTGGCAAATCCACAGCACATGCTAACAGGACTCCTGTTACCTGAACTCTCGCAGTATAACATGATCACTGCAGTAAATATCCAACATCTAATAGTTTGAAAACAAAGCCCAAACTTGTTCTTAAGTCACCATTATTCACACGAACATGATTTGTAGTTGTTTTGGCCAGAACAGAGGGTTTTGACAGTGAATTTCCGTTCACATGCTGTTTCCCCCCCCTGATGTGATATCAACTGTGAGAAAAAAAAAAAAAAAAGCAACAGCCTGGAAAGGATTCATCTCACTCCCTAAATATTTGGGATATTATCATTGCTCCATCTAAAATTCTCACTGTTGAGCCTCTATTTGGGGATGCAGTAGTGGACACTCTCTGAAACGGCTCTCGCTTTTTGTTTTTCTTTCTTTTTAGCTCTTTTTTTTTTCTCATTCTTTAATACAAGAGGGTCGAATTGTTTGGAATTTCCTGGTGTTTAGTGCCCTGGAGGGAAAGGAACCAAGATTTCTTTTCTTCCCTTTTTCGTTATTACTTACTATCTTCCTTTGACACACCCTCAAAGTCAGATCATCCATGCACTCAGACATTTCCTGTACAAATTCTGCACTTCGATGACCTTTTCTTACCCACAGAATTTTAGATAACCTCTAAAAGGCCTTTGGGAATTGAGATAGAATGATGTTTATGCTAAAGAAATGAGGAATGAGAAACATTAAAAGAAAATCCTTGCAGATTTCACAAAGATTTTTGAAGATATTACCACTAAAACTAAACATTAGTTCATTTAACTATATTGTGACCTGATTTACTGTGTAAACACAGTTTTTTTTTTAGATTTCTCAGGAATGAAGGATACATTTCTAGGAATATGGCTATAGTTTACACTTATTGTTGATTTGTGGTTAGAAATCCCTGGAAATATTTGTACACAAAAACAAACAAACAGCGCAACAATAACACTACAGACTTACACTGAGAACCATCCTGTTAAGATCCTTGTATTTTTAACAGTGTCTATTATGAGTATCATTAGTAGTAGTAGTAATTTTAGTATTTTCTTATTATAATTAGGATAAACATTATAAAACATCCATCTAAACAATGCTATTCCATTATGTATTTAACACTAATGTATCAATAGTAACATCAGCTGGAGATTTATTGGTAGTTTAACCAGCATGGAGATGAAAGAATACACAAATTAAATGAGCGACAGTCATATAATGTACCGTAATTTCCGGACTATTAAGCGCACCCATGTATAAGCCGCACCCACTGAATTTGACAGATTTTTATTTTGAACATAAATAAGCCGCACCTGTCTATAACTGTATAAACTACACTGAAACTAATGAACTTTACACAGACTTTAACGAAAGACAGTGTCTGTTACACGGTGTAATGGGTGAAATATGTTGCGCTTCCTTTAGGAGCAGAGAGGCATTTTGGGAATAGCCTGGCACTGCATTTTTCCGCTATTACTGCATGTGTGCAAGACCGAGGAATATGTCCTTATTATTTTCTGATGCTCATTTCTAAGTTTCTTTGACTAACCCTTAACGCTGTTGCCAAGAAAAATAAAAAAGCACGAGTTTTGGAAACCTGTCTGTGCTTATATGATTTCTGTTGCAACTGGAGTTAGCGAGCTCTCCCATGACCCAGACTCAACGCATTACAACGGCTTGTATCTAAACAGTAGCCTACCAAGAAAGTCATTGTTCACTGTCTTCCTCCTTCCTTTCACAACTATTTCTCTCGGGAGTTTATCTTTTGGCATCGTCGTGCGTTTAAAAATCTCCATCGGTGGAAGTTTTTTCTCCCGATGCCGTGCAGCTCAGAACACAGGTGAGGTGTGTTTTTTCGTTTCTGTTCGGAAATTTCATTGGTCTAATGTTATGGGGTTCAGTTTTTTGGCTTTGTTTGTAAAACCGGGAAAAACCCAGGAAAAATTCATAAATAAGCCGCTTCGTTGTTTAAGCGGCTTATAGTCCGAAAAATACGGTAGCTATAAAAAAAAGAGATACATGCCCATATCAACTATCGACTATCAAGCTTTTAACAAAGCCAACCGAGGACTCCCATATCCAACTGAAAACCCGTAGGGCGAGTTGACAAAAGTGTCCACAAGATTGAGCTTCAACCATGGAAACATCTCAAAGGGATTTTGTATTGAAGAGTGCATTACCGTATAGCTTATCCAGGTAAATTGGAGACTGTAGTGTTGTCATAGAGTGGTTTTCCAAAGCACTTAATTGTGACACACATGACTTTTTATAATAGTTTTAAAGATTTTGTTTTTATAGAATTACGTTACATCAATTAATGGTTATATATATATTTTTTGTATATTTTCAGTCAGGGATTATTAACCAACATATTTTATTGCTCTCTTGAACCTCTTGCCAAGCTCCAAACACACAATCTTTATATGGCTTAGCATTCATATTTCTTTCTCTAATTAACCACAAAGAATTGTTTTATTTTTATTATTATTATTATTATAGTGTATACATTTTTTTCATTATTTATTTTTGAAACTTTATTTTCCCCAAGGTTACCAGTAATTCTGGATCTGATTATAATTTCTCCAGCAGATGCCTATCCAATATCTTCTCTGTGTTGTCAGGTTGCCATGACAGAAAGTGCATAATGAAAATATGAAACCATTTAAAAAGTAGTCAGAATAAATAGTTCCTAGTCAGATTTTCTTGGAAAGGTCTTGCTGTCAATCAGACACAAATACTGCAAGCTAGTCTGAGATTTTGCATTAAATATAAGATAGAAAAAATGTACAGATTTCAAATTTTAATGCTATTTCTTTATACACTATATGACTTACAGTATGTGGATACCTGACCAAAATCTAGTGGAACATCTTTCCTAATGAGTGGTGGTTATTATAATAGCAAATGGGGATTAAATGTGGAATGGGATGTTCAGAAAGCACATACTAATCTTAAGGTCAGGTGTCCACAAACTTTTGCCCTTGTAGTTTATGTTTACAAAAACCTTTAGCTGAAGTATTAATAAAATCATTTTGTATATGCATATATTAACTGCCCCAATAATTACCTTTGGACATACTATCAGAAAGTTTTATGCTTTTCTCCATACAAAGAAAATCTTTGTCTGTGGTAACAGCCACTAACTCACACAATACAAATGCACTATGTAGGTTGAAAGTATGTTGACTGTTCCTTATATGGACAGTTCATAGAACTGTAATAATGTGGGCTGAGGACATTTGATTGTGCTCAATGTTCTGCACATTTTGCATGAAAATGCTTATCATTCCCCTTATTTATTAGAACCCCTTATTCTTTTTTCCCCAGTATTGTTTATGCTTATAATAAAAAATGTCAAGAGATCATTTTCAAAATGTCAGAAGCTCAGGCTTTGCCTTGAAAGTGTTAGTGTATCTCTTCTGAGCACAGTGACCTGACCTCGTGTCTCCTCCTCCACTGTTTTCCACTCGTCCAACTCATTCACAATCACACTTTCACTTATCTCTATCTCCCAAGCTCGTGTCAAATAAGGCTTCGAAAGTTCCAAGACAAACTGTCAGCATCAATATTAAATGGGATTCTTTGTGTAAAACAACAGACGATGGTTTTATCTTGTTCTAGTCTTGAGAACAAGAGGCACTGCTTTGAGGGAGCGTTGCGTATTTTCGCGGAGAAAGGTGTTCGCCTGACTCGGAGGTTGGTGTTACATTAAAAATATCCATTTATGGTCATTCAAGCCTTTACAGGGTTGTGCTGTTGTAGCTAATAGTAACCACAAAACTCACAAATCCTTACTGGAAGCCCAGGTCTTCCCAGTCACACACATTTCACTCAGCTCACCCAACTCTCAAGCTTGCTTGCTCACAATAGCTGGCTCATGTTGAATAATTTTTTTGAAAGAATTGTGACTATGTTTATAGGCACAATTCATTCCTACTCATATTTAGATTAATCACATATCATATTTTCATATTTTATTGGTGGTACAATATGAAAAACAGAGCAATTCTCAAACATACTTGCATGTTCACAAATTATTTTTCAATATGCTGTGACTCACGCAAAAAACTGTAATATTATGACATCTCGCTAGCAAGCAAATGTTTTCGCATTTTGCCTTAAAGTTGTTTTAGTATTACAGTAATAGTTGTATCATTCAATGGCATTTTGCAGACACTCGTATCCACAGCAACTTACAGTTAACTTATATACACAGCTGAGAAATTGAAGGTTAAGGGCCTTGCTCAAAGGGGCCAACCAGTGAAATCTTGGAGGTGCTGGGATTTTAACTCTTGATCAGAATTTCAACATCTTAACCATTTAGCTACAACTTTCCATTTTAAGCTAGTTAACAAGCTAGCTTAGGCAGTAAGCTAGTAAGTAGTGTCCATAAAGTGTCTGTGTGCGGTATGGTGTGGTATAAAATGTAAAGTGCACTGTGTTGTGCGAGTCCAGAGTTTAAAGTGTCGTACTGCAAAAAGAGAAATATGTGCAGAGAAAAAGTGTGATGATGGAGAGAGTGGGCCAGTTTTTAGATCCTGGGTGTTTCCTGGTTTAAACTCCGAATAGCCTGCGGGAAGAAGCTCCTCCTCATTCTCTCTGTGTTCACTTTCAGGGAGCAGAAGCGTTTCCCTGAACGCAACAAAGAAAAGAGTCCATTGTTGGGATGGCTGAGGTCCTTCATAATCTTCCTGGCTCTGGTCTGGCACCGCGTGCTGTAGATGTCCTGCAGGTTAGGGAGCTCGGTGTGGATGGTACGTTCAGCTGAACGCACCACCCTCTGGAGGGCTCGCCTGTCCTGCATGGTGCTGTTCCCGAAACTAGGAAGTGATGCTACCCGTCAGAACGCTCTCAATGGTGCAGGTGTAGAAAGTCTTTAGCACCTGAGAGGGAAGTTTAAAGTCCCTTAAGCGTCTCAGATGGTACAGACGCTGCCGGACCTTCTTCACCAGGTTGTTGATGTGACAGGACCAAGACAACTCCTATTATTCTCAACAAAAATAAAAATATTGGTGGAGATAGGAAGGCCAAATGGCAGAACACTATTCCTAAAAATTCTTAGCATATAAGCTTGACTTGTTTGTCATTCACTTGCATGGGAAAAGGGCGGCATTAAAAATTGTACAGTAGCAAGCCTCTAGAAGGCCTAGAGACAATCTAGCTTTACTTTGCCAACGTTTATGAGGTCCTCCTATTTATTCAGTACCCCATCTAACAGCCATCTATCTTCCCTTTTGCTTCTTCCTGTATGTACACACATTAGAGCACCCATACAGGATATTGAGTTGTCTGAGTAACAGCACAGGTGAAGATCAGTGCTACATTTGGACTTTCCTGTAACCTGTACCTTGATGTACTGTATGTGTTTCTGTGTTACAAATAGTTTAATATGAACTTCTACTAATAGTTTCAAGGCTGTTTTTGTTTTTTGGTCTTATTATATGCTCATCAGTGGCGGGCGGTCAGGGCCAGCAAAGCCTTCTCTGTTGGCCTAAACACTATCAGAAGCACTGGCCTACATTTACAACCTAAATTCTAATATTTGTTCCATGAAATTGTATTAATTTATTCCCAACAGTTTATTCTCTTCATTTCGTAGCGTTTCTCTTGGCTGCACTGCTTCTAGTACGTGTATGTGGATGTTAGATTTTTTTGTCCAATCAGATTTCAGCCTCTATGTGCTGCCATGTCGATCTAATCTGCCCAGGGCCTTCAAAGTCAGTCCTGCAGGCCTTTTTTTTTCTATCGTCTCCTTAATAAATAGCTCTGTTTCTTTAACCAATCAGATTTCAGATTCGCTTCACAGGGGCAGCTAGCTGGTCCAGAATAGCGTCAGCAGTTTTCTGTCCTCTGATTGGTTGGTCAGAGGGAAACTGTTACAGCCAAGTTCGACTGGCAAAACACGTGTGTAGATCTGCACATATTAATACATCTGAGTTAGACTTTTTTACGCCTACGGAGGAAGAAAAATTGATTTGGTTACGGACCTACTTAAAAATCAATTTTCAAGAAAAGCTAGTCATTGTGAGGACCAGAACCATGAAGCTAGCTACCTTGTCTCAGCCCGGGAAAGGGTTTGTTCACCACTTCCAGACCAGTGAATACAAGTGGTACCACTGGATTACAGCCTCTGAGGAGCGGTGCAAATTATGAGTCTGCATCTCTGGTGAGTAGGTTGTATTTTATCTACATTTTAATGTTTTGGTCATGTTATTAGACAAATATTGATTCTGAACCGCTCCAGATGATGTATGTGGCATAGTTGCGGTTGTAGTGTAGAGGTTTGGAGTCTTAACTGGGTTTCTTGCTTTAGTAAAATGGTATTCACCCTCCATATGTGAAATGCCTCTCTCTCTGTAGTGCCACGTGTTGATATATTGTGTTTTTGTATAGTATTGATGGTTTCTATAATCGTGACATGATAGTGTTAGTATTAAGATGTGGATTAAGTCGGGTACGTCCCCACTGAAGGCCCGGGTACCAAATGCACGGCCCGCCACTGATGCTCATAGTATTACTAGTCAATTCCTGCTTTGTGTAGTACAATATATCTGCTAGCTTCCACTGGGTAGTTTCATTACCACTTGGCAAACAACACTTACTTTACTGTTTAGATGCTAATACAGTTGGGTGTTTAATTCCATTCACATATCGCGTACAGTTTATGGCTACATTAGCTGGATTTCTGCTGATTTGCAACTTGAGTCACATTTCCCTAAACACAACTAACCCCCTCCACTTTGTTTTCCTAAACACACCTCATCACTTAGGATACATCATGTGATTTCAACAGGATAGCTAAAATTATCATCCTGCAAGACTTCCAATAGTGCAGATTTTGGGTTTTGTAGGTTATTATGCTTTTGAATAGTTTTCATAGTCTTTTGAATGAATATGCTGATTGTTTGATGAATCACTGTTGTGATTTTTGTTACTACAAATAGTACTAATACTTGGTGAAAAAGTGAACTGCGATAACATTCCATTATTAATGGTAACTACTGCCATTATTGATTGCATTTGGAGAAAACATCTAATTGTCTAGTGAAAGGATGTGCTAAAAACATTTTCAATTGCTATATAACAGGAAAACAGGATTTACCAGACTTTTTTAAAAATTTCTACATATGATCTGTATATGAAACTGAATTGCTACTGGGTGGCACCTTTGCCTCACAACTACAGGTTTCCTTCACCAGTACAAAGACATGTAGGCTGATTAACATTTCCAAATAGTTTGTTCATAGTGTGTGTGATTGTGTGTGTGATAGTGTGTGTGATTGACTAGGGGTTGCCACCCAGTCCAAGGTATCTCTGGGATAGTATCCAGGTTCACCCGTGATCCTGTGTGGGTGTATAAGCCATATAGAAGATGGTTGGAGTTAGATTTCAGGGAACTCAGAATGAAACTAAATGATGATGACAGTAATATGAACAGAAATCTCTATATGCAGAT
>JAAIIK010000020.1:5577045-5593939 GCA_014706435.1 Silurus glanis
TATATATATATATATATATATATATATATATATAAACAACATTATATTTTATGTTACGCTATTAAAAAATATATTTGTGTTTACTTAGCATGATTTTATTTGTATTTGGAATTCACAAAGGTTTTTACAATTTATTACTCATCTAAGCAAATCTGTCGATCTAAAAATATACGGTACTCACACAATTATTTTCTTTTGTCTTATTTTGGTGCATAATTTTAACTGAGGCCAACTCAAACCCAACTCCCTAATAGGCAAATAAATACGAGTGAAAGTAATATACTCCCAATACACAGCCCTCGCACCCTGAAAGATGAAAGACAGGAGCTGGAGAGACGCTTTATATAAACCATGCCCGGCTCTATAAATAGAAAGCCGAAGGCATGCAGCGTGTGCTGTTTCAACACTTTCTGTCAAGTTCTTCTTGTGCTAGTGTGTTTTCTTTCCAGTGTATTAGATGTTTATCATCAGCGCCGGTTTTGTATGTATGCGCGTAGTCTGAATAGCATTTAAGAACATACTGATAGAAATGTGACATCCTCTTATAACCTCCATGTTAATTGTGATACAATGAATGTGGGTTTTATAGCTTGCAATGCATCAGGCACATAGATGGGAATTAACACAATATACAGTAT
The DNA here is from genome assembly GCA_014706435.1 of Silurus glanis. Classification (NCBI taxonomy): domain Eukaryota; kingdom Metazoa; phylum Chordata; class Actinopteri; order Siluriformes; family Siluridae; genus Silurus; species Silurus glanis. Next base: position 5,577,684 of record JAAIIK010000020.1, read on the forward strand.
TTACAAGTACAAGTCTGGAGTCTGCTCTTTACTCTAGTTGTTCTGTATGCTAATAGCTTTCTCTGAAGAGTTTTGCTTACTGCATGTAAAAAAGAAAAGATATATGTGCTTAAACAGATGTTCTAGTAAGAATGGGACATCGATAGTTGTAAACTCCCTGCTGCTATATACACTATATTTAACAGAGCAGTTATGTTGTAACAGGTTAACTATCGTGCTAGTTAGAAATTACTCAGCACACTAATCAGGAACTTAATGGAAGGCCATTTTTAAGACCGTTCCAATTGCGGTATCCTTTCAGTGTACTGGAAAAGTTAGCTTCCTTAAAACAATCTTAGGATGTACTGAATAAATCCGAGCGTAACCAATATTCACTGCGTTTATGGAAATAACCGTCATATTTTTTGAAGCCTCTCAGCTTGAGTTGTAAGTAGCTTATCATTGTTATTGTAGCTTACTTACTTCACATACATTAGCTTTTTTTTCTATTTGCTTGACAGTCGATATGCGGTTTGTTGCAGTTTAAAGTGTTTTTTTCTTAGATTTTTTTTGGTTTTAAAAACTTTAGTGAGTTACTCCAGTTCCCAACAGCCACCAAATAGGGCTGTCCTGGACTCCAACACCTAGTCACACACACACACACACACACACACACACACACACACACACACACACACACACACACACTTACACACACACACACACACACACACACACACACACAATACTATTGACTCTGTTCCCTGAGCTTATCAAGTCTTGGTATTTCTAGCTTATACCCTGTCTCTGCTCACATCTGCTTTATTCTAGCCTGTTAGTACATGACTTGAACCTTGCCTGATTATTGACCATGGTTCTATTTCTGGATTCGGATTTGTCTGCTTTGACATTAATGACTGTTCAACTGCATGTTCATCCATCTGTTTCTGCCTCAGTGGCGGGCCGTGCTTTTGGTAACCGGGCATTCAGTGGGGACGTACCCGACTTAATTCACCTCTTAATACCACCACTATCATGTCGCGATTATAGAAACCATCAATACTATACAAAAACGCGATATAACAACGTGTGGCACTACAGAGAGAGAGGAATTTTACATATAGAGGGTGAATACCATTTTACTAAAGCAAGAAACCCAGTTAAGACTCCAAACCTCTACACTACAACTGCAACTGTGCACCTACACATTTTGCAGGCCCTGGCCAGATTAGATTGACATGTCAGCACATAGAGGCTGAAATCTGATTGGACAAAAAAATCTAACATACCCGTACTGGAAGCAGTGCAGAGAAAGGCTACGAAATGAAGAGAATAAACTGTTGGGAATAAATTAATAACATTTTATGGAACAAATATTAGAATTTAGGATGTAAATGTAGGTCAGTGCTTCTGATAGTGTTTAGGCCAGCAGAGAAGGCTTTGCTGACCCTGACCGCCCGCCACTGACTAGCCTACAGTCCTGCTTAAAGTACTGCGACACAAACACGTGCGATGAAGCTTGCACAAAAATGTAAATATATTAAATACATTACTGACTGATTTACAGTGACTGACCAAAAAGTTGTTGATCAATGCTATTGTTGACATATTGCAACTTGTCATTTTAATACACAGTTCATAGACCAGTACATAAAGCATAGACCAATACTCAGCTCGAGTTGTAAGTAGCTTGTCATCATTATTGTAGATCATTATTGCTTTCTTAACTTAAATCTGTTCGCTTTTTTTTTTTCAATTTACTTGACATTTAATATGCGGGTCAGGCTTTGCTTCTCACATACATTAGTGAGCCTAGGCCGCACATGACCCTATCGCCGGTTCACCACTTTTCCTTCATTGGACCACTTTTGATCGAAACTGACCACTGCAGACCGGAAACTTCCGACAAGAGCTGCAGTTTTGAGATGCTCTGCCCCAGTCGTCTAGCCATCATAATCTTTTCCCTGTTAAGTTCGCTCAAATTATTACACTTGTCCAGTTTTCCTGCTTCTAACACATCAACTATGAGGGCAAAACGTTCACTTGCTTCCTAATAAATCCCAACAGGTGCCATGATGAAGATAATCAGTGTTATACACTTCACCTTTCATAATGTTATAATGTAATAATGTTAAGCCTGATCAGTGTATATACAGTAGAGCTGCAACAACTAATCGATAAAATCGGTAATAATAGATAATGAAATTCGTTGTCAACAAATCCCGTTATCAATTAGTTGGGCTGCTTAAGTTTCGGTTTAGCATGACGGCAAAAAAACACAGCCGCCTGGAAAAAGGCAGAGTACAGGGTTAAACGGTAGCAGGAATAAGTGTGCGTCCCAAGTCATCCAAGTCATGGGAGCATTTTATATTATACGCAAGGCATAGGAGCATCTAATATTAAATGCAACAAAGAAAACTGTAACCTGGAAGTTCTGCAAAGCAGAGTTTGTGTGGGATGGAAGTACCACAGTGATGCACGAGCATGTGAAAAAAAAAAAATCACACTGGTGTCACGGATGAAGGCGAAACATCAGCACAGTAAGTAAAAACTGTATAAACCTCATTATGTGTAAATGATGTAGTTTAATGAAGTGCTATTGTGTAAACTGTTGGTTTGTGACTTCGGGAAAGTCGCACTGGATCTGTTCTGTCGTGACTCGCGAGCATCAGGTTGCACAATCAGCTCGCTAACACGTCATTGTGATGGATTCAATTAAAACGGTGCGAACAAACGCTAAATCTAAAAGCAGCAAATAACAGCTGCAATAAATAATCACATTTTTAGTCACTGTTGTGGTTTTTTTTGCAATTATGATTATGCATTTGTACACCAATGCATATTCTTTCTTTTCTTTTTATAGCATTTGTGTACTACAACAGTAACTTATCTGTTTTCAATCTTGATTTACTGCCACTTTTAATTATTATACAAAATTTTATTAATTAATTAATTGCTTATATTTTCCACAAATAAACAGTCTTTTTTTTTTTAACAAAATTTTTTCTTTTATAAAATTTAAAAGAAGATTTATTGAGCATTGTTGTCAACTTGCCATCTGCCTTTATTTTTAAATTTTTTTTTACAGAATCAGAGTGAATGTTGTTCAAAGGAGAAATCCCCCATCCACTCCTCAACAAACAGCTACGATTACCTTTAAAATGTCTACATTAAAGATAGTTAAATTCAATATGTGGCTTTTGTTTTTTTTTAAGTACACTTTTATACATAAATACGATTGAAACAGGGTTTTATATAGTTATAATAAAGCAAAACATCTCGATTAATCGTCCGATTGATCGATTATCAACATAATCGTTAGTTGCAGCCCTAATATACAGGTAGGATTCTAAATAATGGTACATAAAGTGCACCAGCAAGTTGCACAAAGGAAAACGGAGAGAAAGAAAGTACATGATCATATCAGTGCCATCAGGTTGACAACCTAAGAGACTGTAGATTAAAGTGCATTAAATGGATCCTAACTTATTATGTATATGAGGTGATTGTATATGTCCCTATTTATAATGATGTCAAAGAAGCAGATTCCAGAGCAGAGCAGAGTTGTTAATAAAAGCTAATTAATATATTGTCAGCAATGCAAGATCCATCAGATCAGCACTATTAGATGTTTCCCTTTAAATAACTAGCAGCAGATGCTTAGGTATAACACAGTGTTATTTCAAAGCAACAAACTATTATGATTATTAAGATTGATCCTGAGCATCTGCAGTAGTAGAGGTGATTGTCTTAAAGACACAGCACCTTTTGGTGAATTCTCCCCTCTCTGTAATGGCTTTGTAAAGTCTTGCTTTAAATACATTATGTTAGACATTCCAATGACTCGGGTTTCTCCTTTTTATCATGGCATCATTAACTGTCTGATTTAGAATTATTATCAACACGAGATGCTAGTCCAGCTATTTATTGCAGATCAAATGCTTAGAAATGTATAGAATTCTTATTTTTGATATTAGGAAAATACTGTGGTGCATTTGTATGAAAAGGGGTTTGCAAGAGGGATTTACTGAAAACATCCCACTGCAACAGTGACTTTTGACTTGTAAAAGCCCGGGTGTGTTTACTGCTGACCATAAAATTAGGCAAAAAAGCTCAAATGCGTAATTAGAATAGAGATGCACCAAATATGAACAGAACAGATTGCACCAAATATGGTGGTGCATATATTGAGCCAGCACTTAATTCCAATAGAGCACAGTAAGAAATAAAAAAAAAGTTAGAGAATGCTCCTGTTGGGGGAAAAAAATCAATGCTGTTACTAGGGTTGTGTTTTTATTTTTATTGAAGTCTATAAAAGGCATTTTGCTGATTCCATTATTTATTAATTAATGTATTTTTAAAATGGCACATTCGTGCATTTTAACCATTTAAAAGATTAACAAAAGTCATGTTTTTTGGAACCAATGAGACGGTATTATCTGTTATTACTTCTGTTGTAGCAACTAATCATGTTCATTCCATCGTTAGACTTTTTTTTTTTGTAATCTCTGTTTGATTGGAGAAAACCACAAAGACAAAGCACAAGTGCTGTAGAACAAAACAAAAAGCACTGACAATGGAGACTCCTTTGAGATGCTAAATAAACGTCCTTTTTTAAAAAAAACGAGCCCAGTCACGAGTAAACAGATGCCGATGTTAGAAAAAGAACAAGTAGCCACCTATTTATACAGAACTACACTATATGGACAAAATCTGTGGACACCTGACCATAAGATTCATATGTACATTTTAACCTAATTTTCCATTAAGTCTCTATTTGCTGTTATAATCTCCTCCACTCGTTTTATGAGATTTTCGGAATCAGAATCAGGCACACACAAGGATGGTTCCAACTATTGGTGACTCTCAAAAGTACAGACATAAAGAACACTATACATTTAGCTTAGACTATACAAGACAAAATGTAGAGTGCGGTCAGTGTTTCAATTCATACCAACAGGGTTCAATAGGGTTGAGGTCAGTGCTCTATAGCCGGCCAATCAAGATCTTCCACTCCAATTCGTGTAAAGCATATCTTCACGGAACTCACTTTTTGGACAGGGACTTTGTCATGCTGGAACAGGTTTGGGTCTCCTAGCTCAAGTGAAGGGACTGGGTAATGCTACCACATCCAAAGACATTGTGTACAATTGTATAAGGGGAAGTGGCGGCTCAGTGGTTAAGACTTTGGACTTTTGGACTTCTGATTAGAAGGTCATGAGCTCAAATCCCACCACCACTAAGCTGCCACTGCTGGGCCCTTGAGCAAGGCCCTTAAACCTCAACTGCTCAGTCGTATGAATGAGATGATTGTCGCTCTGGATAAGGGCGCAGGCTAAAAGTCTCCAATTTTGTGGTAACCAACTATGTGTCTGAATACTTTTTTCATGTTGTGTATTTTTTCCAATCTCCAAATAGCTAGAATTTGATATTGCTTCAATATTGTTGATATTGCCCGATTGATTATATTTGTCAATTAGCATTTACTCTGAAGGAAATGTTTCTGGTCTTTGTGTGTTCCATGAGCACAAACAGGTATATGAAAATAAAGGTTTCAGCAACGAATTTCAATCGTAGCAGCTAGTCACTTGCTGGATTTTTTTAAAAATGGTCCTGTGTTTGTTTTCATGAGTTTAAAGTGGGGGGAAAAAAAACTATTTTCGAGAGTCTGGTTATCATATGCTGACATCTGCTGGTAAATTTTATAACTCGGCAAAAAGAGAGCACATATACAGTGGTGTGAAAAAGTGTTTGCCCTCTTCATGAGTTCTTATTTTTTTGCATGTTTGTCACACTTTAATGTTTCAGATCATCAAACTAATTTAAATATTAGTAAAAGATAACACAAGTGAACACAACATGCAGTTTTTAAATGAAAGTTTTTATTATTTAGGGAAAACAAAATCCAAAACTACATGGCCCTGTGTGAAAAAAGTGTTTGCCCCCGAAACCTAATAACTGGTTGGACCACCCTTAGCAGCAACAACTGCAATCAAGCGTTTGTGATAACTTGCAATGAGTCTGTTACAGCGCTGTGGAGGAACTTTGGTCCACTCATCTATGCAGAAATGTTGTAATTCAGCCAAATTGGAGGGTTTTTAAACATAAACCGCCTTTTTAAGGTCACGCCACAGCATCTCAAAAGTCTTCCAGGTCCTGAAGCAGCAAAACAGCCCCAGACCATCACACGACCCCCACCATATTTTACTGTTGGTATGATGTTCTTTTTCTGAAATGCGGTGTTATTTTTACGCCAGACATAATGGGACAAACACCTTCCAAAATGTTCAACTTTTGTCTTGTCAGTCCACAGAGTATTTTCCCAAAAGTCTTGGGGATCATCAAGATGTTTTCTGGCAAAACTGAGACGAGCCTTTATGTTCTTTTTGCTCAGCAGCGGTTTTCATCTTGGAACTCTGCCATGCAGACCATTTTTGCCCAGTCTCTTTCTTATGGTGGAGTCATGAACCCTGACCTTAACTGAGGCTAACGAGGCTTGCAGTTATTTGGATGTTGTTGTGGGATCTTTTGTGACCTCTTGGATAAGTCGTCGCTGTGCTCTTGGGGTAATTTTGGTCAGCCGGCCACTCCTGGGAAGGTTCTCCACTGTTCCATGTTTTTGCCATTTCTGAATAATGGCTCTCACTGTGGTTCGCTGGAGTCCCAAAGCTTTAGAAATGTCTTTATAACCTTTTCCAGACTGATAGATCTCAATTACTTTCTTTCTCATTTGTTTTTGAATGTCTTTGGCTCTCGGCATGATGTCTAGCTTTTGAGGCTCTTTTGGTCAACTTCACTTTGTCAGGCAGGTCCTATTTAAGAGATTTCTTGATTGTGAACAGGTGTGGCAGTAATCAGGCCTGGGTGTGGCGAGAGAAATTGAACTCAGGTGTGATAAACCACAGTTTTAACAGGGGGGCAAACCCTTTGTCACACAGGACCATGTAGTTTTGGATTTTGTTTTTAGTTCAAAACTGCATGTTGTGTTCACTTGTGTTATCTTTTACTAATATTTAAATTAGTTTGATGATCTGAAACATTAAAGTGTGACAAACATAATAAAAATAAGAAATCAGGAAGGGGGCAAACACTTTTTCACACCACTGTAGTGTCTGTTATTCCAATCAATACAGTTAAATGTTTTATCTGTGTGTGTTATTGTCATTATTTACATTTATTGGCTTACTTTAGAAGTAAGAAGATTGAAGGTCTAGAGTTGATTTGATGTGTGGGATTTTTATATGGAATTTGTTTGTTGCTAGCTTTTAAAACAAGGCCCAAACAGCTGTCCTGATTGGGTCAGAAAAAGAAAACCAAGTCATCAGAGATAGCAAATGCATTAGGCCAAATCAACTATGTGAACGTTCCAGTGAGGTCAGGAACTCCCAAAGAGCCTGAATGTCCTTTAAAAAAATCATTGTGATTTTTCACTGGTGAAGAAAAAACCCTTAACGATAATTGAGCTGATACCCAGCAGGAGATAGTAGATTCTACGTTAAAGTCAATAGTTAAGAATCCAGCAGAGTAGTCATTGTTTGCTGCAGAGAGTATACCACAAATCTAAACCATTGTTAGGTGTTTTATAATGGAAAATCAAATAAGACTTCACCAAAGACACAAAAAGCGTATGGAGAAGGAAAGGATCTTTTCATGATCCGAAGCATTCCACCTGCTGTGTATTTACTCCAATGGATTATTTAAAAACATTAGTAATACTGCTGACAAAAACAGCACATTAAAGTGTATAGGGCTTTTTTAGCTACTTGGATTCAACCAAATGCATCAAAGTCTTTTGATGGTGATGGTGCTTTTCCAAGCATATCTTGAAATAATTTTTAGACAAAGAAGCTTTGCCTTAAGGTAATCAACCTTTCTTCCATCTCCAGGGAGGAAACCCTGCGTCTGCTGATATCTATGGGCTCCAGGTAGTCAGTGCCTGTGTCCAAATACTTTTTTAAAAAGAACATTTTCAGTTATGATAGTAGGTTTGTCCAATTACCTTCTGTCTCTTTAAACAGGCGGCCACGTGTATAAACATACTGTTATTCCTACATCACTTTTGGTTGGAAATACAGAATTCAAACCAAACTGCAGCTAAAAAACTTTATTTTTTATTTTTTTTAAATCATTAAATCTCTCAAATTTCTTCAAATTCTCCCACTTCTCAAAACGACCATATATTGTTCTTTACAACTAAAGTTGTTGAACTCTGTGTGGCCAACAGAGGGCAGCATAAACCTTTTATCCTCAGACCCTTGGGAGCCTCTAGTTTTAGCTTCTTTCTTTTTTTTTTTTCAGGTAGAACAAGCAAAGTACTCAATTATCCAAAGAACCTTTGAACAATTGGTAACTTTCTATGCAGCCTGTGTAGAATTCAATGTGTAGATATCTCCCCCACACAAAAAAATCCCACAAATACATCCATAATATTCATAATATCCATCATATTTAAAAAACAATGTCTTCCAATATTATTCATCCTTCGTTTATATGGACCAGGGGGCGGTCCCAAGTTTGCGACGAGTGTATGTGCGACTTTGTAAATAAATATACATTTTGCTAATGTTTAAAAAAGATGTTAATATCCTGTATGTATTGAGACACTCTGTATATACAAATGCATTCGAGTGTATAGTTTGTAATGCATTTATAAGGTGCTACTTAAACGTATCGTGTTTAGTGCTGCGTTTATAACACGCTAAATAAATTCTTCCTCGTTCATAAGTGCATTATGTTCATTCCCAGACACACTGACGAGCAAAGAATTGGTGCAGTTTGTTACCAGTTCCTGGTAATTTCTCTGGTATCATTTATTTCTCGAAACAAATAACACAATCAGTGTGCGAGAGTTAAGTCGCTGATTTCATCATGTGCTGCAGCACGAGTTTTCACAACTGTGGAAATAAAACGCTTTGATTCTTAGAGATTTTTATGTACCAAATGTTTGTATTCAAAATGTACAAGAGTCATTTCTCAGAAGGCATTGCTTTTGTTTTTCTTTCTCTCCTGGTGCTCTTCCCAAAATGCCAGTGCAATAACACATACCTTTTGTGTGTGTGTGTGTGTGTGTGTGTGTGTGTGTGTGTGTGTGCATGTCTGTACTTTTGTTGTGTTTGTCTCTGGGGAGACACAGTGATATATTCTTGTTTTGTTCAGAAGTTATGGCCCTCATGTAAAGAGGCAAAGAGAACGTGAGAGCGATCGTGTTACTGAAGAGGTAAACAAAGATCAGATCTCTCTTTTACTCTCTCTTTCTCTATGTGTGTGCGTGTGTGTTGGCATTCTAAATGGTTGACTGGTCCAGATATGGTTAGTCATATCTGGCCAACAATCTGACCACAGTTGCTTTTTTTTTTTTTTTTATAGTATCCTATTAAACATGCATAATAAAATTCATTTGAATTCCCCTAATGATAGCAACTTGCATATTAAGTGTTTTCCAAAGCAAGGTATTCAATTTTAGACTGTTTGCTTAAGGTAAAAAATGAGCCTATTAACACTTAGCTTCAGCTATAAATGTTCAGATGAGCAGCATTGAATTGCTTATTATTTTGGCTTGTTCTTAACAGAATCCATCTTTTAACCTTCCTGCATACTTTTACTTCACAGTGCGATTTTTGTTGCTTTGTGAAATTAGAACAAAACTTTCCTGCCAAGTTTCTCCATCTAGGTATACCAGATACAGATATCTATAGTAGCTTTCGAATGTTCTATACTCCTGTGGCTTCCAGGTGTGTGAAAAGCGTCAAATTCTTGACATGAATATAGACCACACAAAGGACAAATATATTTGGACACCTCACTTCTCTGACTATATGTGGGTTTTCTCCAAACTGTTACTATAAAATTGGAGGCAAGCAATTGTATTGAACTCCTTTGGGATGAATTGGAATGATGACTGCACCCTAAGCCTCTTCAGTATTCACACACACACACACACACACACACACACACACACACACACCAGGCATAACTTTATGACCACCTGCCTAATATTGTGTTGGTCTCTCTTTAACTGCCAAAACAGTACTGACCCGTCGAGCATCAACAGCATTAACTTCTTCAGCAATTTGAGCTACAGAAGCTCGTCTGTTGGATCCGACCACACGGACCAGCCTTCGTTCCCCACATGCATAAATGAGCCTTGACCGCCCATGACTAATATTATGTTTGCCCATTTTTCCTGCTTGTAACACATCAACTTTGAGGGCAAAATGTTCACTTGCTGCCTAATATATCACACCCACTAACAGGTGCAATGATGAAGAGATAATCGGTGATATTCACTTCGCCTGTCTTCACCGAAATGGCTGGATGCCCTTCCTAACGCAACCCTCCCCATTTATTCGGGCTTGGGACCGGCACTAAGAGTGCACTGGCTTGTGCAACCCTAATGGCTGGGTTTGGTTCCCTGACCAGGAATAGAACCCGGGCCGCGGCGGTGAGAGCGCCGAATCCTATATATATATATATATATATATATATATATATATATATATATATATATATATACTAACCTCTCAGCTTTAGAATAGAAGTATAGTACCTGTCAAAAGTTTGGAAACTCCCAGTCTTTTAAGCTTTGCTTACGTTTGAGAGACACATGCATGTTCCTTTTTGTTTTTAAGCAACAAAATAGGCAATTTAAGAGTATGAAGATTTATTTTGACCAAACAAATATATAAATGTACAGATGCTAAACTTTATTTTCAATGAAAAATCCTCCCTTAACATGAAGAACAGCTTTGCACACTCTTCGAATCCAGACACTTATTTTCTCCCAACATTCAGCTGAAATATTTAGCGATTCCTCTAGTAAAACTTGTAGGTACAAAGGTGTACTTCACTATTTGGAGATTGCTTTCTGACCTTGAGATGCAGTTCATCCCAGAGCAGTTTTATAGGATTTTGGTGCGGTGACTGTGCAGGACATTCCATGATAGATAACACTCCATCTGACTGTTTGCTCTCTGAATAATGCTTACAGAACTTACAGATCTTCCACTCCAACTGATGTAAACCAAATCTTTATGGAGCTCAGTCTGGCACTCACTTTGTCCACAGGGGCATTGTCAAGCTGGAACAGATATTGGTCTACTTGTTCAAGTGAAGTGAAAATGTAATGCTACCACATCCAAAGCGATTTTGTGGTAACAGTTAGAGGAAGAACCGCATATGGAGGGAAAGGTCAAGTGCCCTAATATTACAAAAAATAGATTAAAATCTAGTGAATTAACGGTAATTTGGATTTTTACACAAAACCCCAACAATCTGTAGAGTTTCCCTTAAGCTTTACTTAAATTGAAATTGAATTTCCCTACAATCTTTCAGAATCCAAATGACAACAAACACACCACCTCTTCCTTTTTTGCAGTGTTATGTTGATGGTATCAATGCAACCTGAAATTCCTTTTCTCGGATAATCTTTACAAAGTACTTTTTCTCTTTTTTAAAAGTGTGCTTTTTACTCTGATTTGTATAATACCTGCCACACACACCATCTCAGGTGTTACAAATACACACCTACATGTTCTGTTTTCCAAAAGTTATTTTTTCTCATGCTAAATCAGAGGTAATTGCCTAGCACAGTTAAGACGTGAGCGCTGTTTGCTAAGGACGATAAGAATGCGAGCGGGGACGTTATTAGCCGTGAAGGCGTGAAGAGGCTTGGTGATTGGGTTGTAATGAAGAGGAGGGTCCTGCTGAGGTATGCACAACCGTGGGAAAGCTGCTTGTGTGTTTTGTTTGTGTGAGAGTGTGTGTGGCATTGTATCACACCTGGGTATGATTAGTTTAACAGCAGGGTGAGTCTGACTCTATTTAATAGAGTTTTAATAGAGGCTAAAATGGAAAGGTGGCTCCATTCAGAATGGGACTGTATCAAAAGGCAAAAAAAAAAAACCCCTAATCTCTCTTGTTTGCTTCTAGAGCAGGATTTAATCATTTTTATGCGAAGTTATTACATTTAAGTCATAATGTTTTGACCACAGTATGAATTGCTACAGAAGCTGCAATTGTTCATTTTTAAAAACTGGAATTTCTGCCATCTGATCGGCTCGATTACAGTATTATTTTCCCTCAGTATTTGGCTCAATCAACTGAAATTTTTTGCCGGTTATGCATCTGGATCACAATCCACCAGTTGGCGACTCCTGCTATAAGATTAGTGACAGTAATTTTCTTTTTTTGACGGTCTTGTAAAAACTTCCAGTGTTTTTAGTCTTGCATCGATTCGTCGATTTTATTGCCATATTTGTGACATTTCATTACTTTGGATCTACAATTGTAAGAGAATCTGAGTAACATAATAATGACATTTTAAATGATTGTTTAAATATATTTTAAATATAAAACAGTGGTAAGCCAACCACAATTTCCCCAGGAAGTCAATGATGAACATTTGAGGAACTGGAGGCATTGTTTGCCTTAGTTAATCTTAGCCTTTATGCCATTATTGGAAAGAGGCCGGGTGAAAATGGTGTCTGAGAGAGTTGTAAGACAAAAGCCACTGCTAACCAAGAGAAACATAAAGGTGTGACACTGTGCCAGAAACGCATGCCAATGAAAATTTTGACTAATAACTGGAAAATTATAGATGTCATGTGCCATACTACAGCATTCCACAATAAGTCAAACCTGGTGGTGGTAGTGTGATGGCGTGGGGATGCTTTTGTTGTTTCAGCGTCTTCGTGAAATTGACCGAACAATGAATTCTGCTCTCTACCAGAAAACCCTGACTGAAAATGTCTGGCTATTAGCTGGCAATAGCAGAAGTGATATAGTGTAACACAGCAAGATTTTGATCCAAAGCACCTCTTGATAGTTAAAAAAAAAACCTCTCAGAACAAATATGCTAATTTGAACACCATTGAGATGGTGTAGCAGGACCTTAAATGGGCAGGACATGCATGAAAGAAAACCTGCCGATATATCTAAATTAAAGCAATTTTGGAAAAGCAAAGAAAAGTGGGCCAAAATTCCTCCACAGCAATCTGAACGAATGATTTCCAGTTTTTCGAAGTGTTTTTTGGAATAGCTGTTGAGGTGAGCAGCTGAAGGGGCACAGACACTCATTCATTTCATCAGTAAATGAACTGAAAACTGATCAGTAATTTTTCAAGTTCTCATTTTATTTACATTTGAAACAACACTGATGTCTAATGATAATAAATGCAAACAAATCTGGTATAATAAAAATACAAGGGTGATGAAGTACAGTTGACAAACAATGATGCGGTTTTTTTTCCCGCTTGTCTGTTCCATCACAAATACAATAGCAAATAATAAATAGAACCAATGTGGCTCTCAAGGAAGATGGAAGAGTTCCCCTGCAATGCTGCTTCTGTCCTGTCTCTGAAAAAAAGTATTAATCCTAAAACTATGTTAAAACATAACGTTGCTGGTTAACTGGGCTCAAGAACGTGGAAATATGGTTTTATCTGACTTTTTTGTTGCAATGAGAGAAAAAAAGGAAGATTCCTTAAAGAATATAACTTTGAAGTTCACTAAGGCATTAATGACATGTTACAGTCAACAACAAGTGTTATGTATAGATTGTAAAGCAATTTGGAATGATGCTATTCCCAGTACTAAATGGATTTAAATACATCAAAAGTAAAAGTACTGATGTTGGAAATCTATATTTTGATAATACCAGGTGGTATCAGAATGTTTTGAGACTAATGGTGCTAACTGGTGCTATTCTGACCACGTACTTTACCACGTCTGCGATTTGGTGTGCGAGATGTTTGACGTGACGTATGTTTGACATATATCGATGCTGCCTTGAGTTGTTCGAAATGTTTTGATTGGCACTTCAAAAGCGGAAGAACATCAGTGGAAGGTGACGAGAGATCAGGTAGACCTTCAACGAGCTCAACCCCCGAAAATGTCGAAACCATTTGGTTACTTGTGCATGATGATCGTCGGAGAACAAACCACTCAAAGATCCGACTCAAAGGTCTGCGATTTGTCACCATTGCGTAGATTCAGTGCGAATCGCAGAAAATGCTTCTCACGATTCGAAAAGAAGACTTCCAGGGCACATTCCAGAAGTGGCAGAAACGCTGAAGGTGCTGTATTGCTGCGCAAGGGGACTATTTTGAAGGTGAAAGTGTGTCAACACAGACAAAAAAGTACTTTCTTGTTAACAGAGCTAGTCTCGAAACGTTTTGATACCACCTAGTATATGCTAATCACTGTTCCTTGCACATAAGAAGAGTTTAAAGTAATAAAAAGCACACAGTCAGAGAACCTTAATTTGACACAATTGTGATCTCGTGGTAGGTCCACATTTAACTCAGTTTAACTTTTCACTGTTGTGGAACACCCATAACAAGTTCATTTCTGTCATCATTTATATTATAGCAGCTAAAAGCATACGTCTGTCCCTCACCAGACTCTCATTTCTCAGTCTCATATGCAAGTTAACACGAAAACGGGAAATTTTTCTGTCCTGAAAACCTCTCCAAACGCATTGCGGTCAATAGAATGGCTGCTAATAGAAAATGCACACCTTCTGGCCAATCAGCACCTGATTGAGAAGCTGAACCTACTGGGCCTGAACACCTCTCTCTGTAACTGGATCCTGGACTTCCCGACTGGGAGACCTCAGTCAGTTCGGATCGGAAAGAACAGCTCCAGCACCACCACACTGAGCACTGGGGCACCTCAGGGCTGTGTGCTCGGTCCACTGCTGTTCACTCAATGCACAGCTCGAATCACATCATTAAGTTCGCGGATGACACGACCGTGGTGGGTCTTATCAGCAAGAACGATGAGTCAGCATACAGCGAGGAGGTGCAACAGTAAACAGCCTGGTGTGGAGCCAACAACCTGTCTCTGAAAGTTAACAAAACTAAAGAGATGGTTGTTGACTTCAGTAGAGCACAGAGCGACCATTCTCCACTGAACATTGATGGATCCTCCGTGGAGATCGTCAAGAGCACCAAATTCCTTGGTGTTCACTTGGCGGATAATCTCACCTGGTCACTCAACACCAGCTCCATCACCAAAAAAACCCAGCAGCGTCTCTACTTCCTGAGAAGGCTGAGGAAAGCCCATCTCCCTCCCCCCATCCTGACCACGTTCTACAGAGGGACTATTGAGAGCATCTTGAGCAGCTGCATCACTGCCTGATTTGGGAACTGCACCGTCTCGGATCGCAAGACCCTACAGAGGATAGTGAGGACAGCTGAGAAGATCATCGGAGTCTCTCTCCTCTCTATCATGCACATTTACACCACACACTGCATCTGCAAAGCCAACAGCATTGTGGATGACCACACACCCGTCACACACACTTTTCACTCTCCTACCATCAGGGAAGCCGTTCCTAAGCATTCGGGCCGCCACATCCAGACTGTGTAACAGCTTCTTTCCTCAAGCCATCAGGCTTCTCAACAAAGAACTGAACTGAACTGAACTGAACTGAACTCACACACACACACACACACACACACACACACACACACATATACAATTGTGTGACTGATCTGTAAAACCCGGACTCAACACACTCTCTTACTCACTTCGCACACCCATGACTTCAGTACCACTCACATTATATCACTTCATTACCAAAACTTTTTAAATGCTTTTTTGCACATCTTTTCTGTACTGCTGCTATATTGCTCTTTTGCACAACATTTTTGTTTACACTTTGGCTACTGTTCAATTTTGTTCACTTTGTTTTGTCACAACAGGTTTACTGGGGGAGCTATTTTGTGTTTTGTGTTTTGTCTTTGCACTGTCTTGTATTGTTTGCACCAGGTTGCACACATGCACTTTATGTGGCGAGGACACTTACTAGTCCTTAGCCCTGTGTTTTCTGTTTCTGTGATTGTTGTTTAATGTAGCATCAGGGTTCTGGAGGAACGTTGTTTCATTTCACTGTGTACTGCGTCAGCTATATATGGTTGAAATGACAATAAAAGCTTCTTCGCTTGACTTGACTTGACCAATCATCAGTGAGAATTCAACACTGTAGTGTGGGGTACTGCTGAATAACATGAGACTTTCAAAAATGTCAATTAAAAAGCAAACATTTTTGAATAAATTGAATATATATAGTGTAGTAAGTGATGTGTTATGCAAGTAAGGCACATTTTCTGTGTTGTTCTTAAACTTTAAAGCAGTACACAGGCAGATTGTTAAACTGTTCAATTTGCTTAAAATGTTATTAAGGCTTATTGTACGTGTGTTAGTTATTTTAAGTTAGGGTTGTTTTATTTATATATATATATATATATATATATATATATATATATATATATATA
>JAAIIK010000020.1:5593949-5612266 GCA_014706435.1 Silurus glanis
TATATATATATATATATATATATATATATATATATATATATATATAATATTCCGGTTTGGTTTGCGATTCATAAATAGAGGAGACAGGTGCAATCAGCTTCCCAGCTTGGGTTGGATTAAATCACTCTTTTGAAGACAGTCCAGGAAAGAGAATATGGGCGGCATGCGATGGCCCCGAGCGAACTCTGCATTTCTGACAGTTTTGATAGTGATGTGCACTTTTGCACTTAGTAGGCCATTGTCAGAACATGTGCTGCAGGCATACAGGGGCAGGGCAGCTAAAGGGCAGCTGGCAGAAACTTAAAAGCATTACTGTATAAAGAAAATTTAAACCCTCTTACACATTAAATATGTTTAGATTTGCACTGTTTGCGATGTGTTGAGCGATTCTTGTAAGATGACGATTGTTTTTGTTTTCGATCTTTTTGTTAGAAGTCTGCGACTCAGATGCGACCCAGTTACAATGACTTTTAATAGCACGATGGCCTTGATTTGAATAAGAGTACAACATATAATTAAAATAAAAAAAATAAAAAATAAATAATGGTAGAAAGAATTTTTATCTATTGTGGGGTTTCCTGATCCACTTGATTCCTAATTTGCTGACCATTTCAGGAGCCAGTAAACAATTTAAAAATCAAGAATCTGTTATTATGTTAAATGTGTGTAAACCTCTAAAGCTTCACAATTTGCCAAGTAGTGTATACCATTTAATCATGACGTTAATTTCTTTATTAATTAAACCTGAAATTCTACAATTTCTTGGTAAATAAACTTGAAAAAAGAAGCTGCTTGCACTGGATTTTCATACTGTTCTACTTTTATTTAACGATTACTGCAGGGTGTGGCGCTATAGGCAAATAATTAACGAAAGGATGGTGTGATGCAAACCCTGAAGTGAATTTTATTTCATTAACCCTACGTGTGCAATTGAAAATAAACCCAAGCAATTACAGATAGATTCACATTTTTGTTTATCAAAGAACTATCCATGTCTGTTTAATGCAGTTTTGTGGATTGAGTGTTCAGAATGGTTGTGGTACATCATGTAAGTATTATATGGTGCTTATAATGCCTTATACATTAAAAAAATCATCGATTTCTACTTGCACACTCCGATCCAGAGAAAGATTCGTGGAAAGTGTGGCATTTATTATATGGGTTTATAAAGTGCAAATGTCAGAACACTGAATCCAGCAGCCAAAACTTCCTCACACACAGACACAGGCAGACACACACACACACTGCTGTCAGACAGAAAGCTGTCGCCATGGTGACCAGCGGGCACTGTAAACACGCTGGCTGAAAGTGTGTGAGCGAGCATAACGGTATAAACACAGTGACAGACAGAAGAGTCAGCTGAGCACACAGGACCGGTTCCTGAGAAAGATGACTCTTGTTGAGTGTAAAGTCGAGACCTGACGCCATTGATGCAGACCTACAGTAACTCTTGTCATGAAATGTTATTCAGAGTTCCCCATCTTTATAAAACATTTTAGAAGTGTTTATAGTCAAAGCATTTACAAAATATAGAGAACTTGCCCATGTTGCATATATACTGTATATATACACACAATACCTACACTAGATGGACACCTGACCATAAGGTTGTGCTTTTTAAACACCCCATTCCACCTTTAGTTCCTATTTTCTGTTATAATAACAGAAACAGACATGGATTTTGGAGTGTGCCAGTGCAGATTTGTGCTCATTCAGCCACAACGGTGTTAGTAAGGATGATGTAGGATGTCTGGGGTGAAATCCAGTTCATCCAAAAGGTACTGTTGCATACTCTTTCTTCATGGAGCTGGCATCCAAAGACATCATATATAATTGTGTGCTTCCAACTTTGTGGTAACAGTTTGGGGAGGAATTACAAATTCTGGAAAGTTAGGCGTCCCAATACTTTTGGCAATGTAGTGTACGTATGTATATCTATCTTCCACAAGCGTGTATGCTTCTGGAATAACTCTTTTTATAGCACTGTGCCAGCGGGGCACGAGTGGAGGGCGTCGCCGGACTGAAACAGAGCTTACTGATTAGCCTTATCAGCTGCAGGTGTTTATTAACGCTCGTTCTGCACGGCTCCGCCCTCCACTCGTGCCCTGCTGGCACAAGCACCATTTGTTTTTAATACAGTATTTGTCCTTTCAGAGTGAGAATCTACCAAATTAGCTAATTTTTGGCAACTTTGTTCTACTTTTCCTGCAAACAAAACCTCCAAATCAATCTGACTGCAAGCAAATCTCCTGTGCTTATCTCAAGTCATTCCACATGTCTCGCCTCTGATAATCTATTCCAAAATGTTGATCAAGATGACGCCATTCCTACAATAACTTGGATTTGATATTTGGGTGAAATTAACCTTCAGCTTTTTAATAGAAATCTAGAAGTTTTGTACCAAAATAGATTTAGAGCGCTCCATGATTCCCTTTACTCTGACTACAGCTATAAACCCAGATAAGGAGAGGTAGCCCCAGAGCGCACTGCAGCCACCACCATGTTTCGCTGGGTTTCGTGTTCTTCAATGATAAGCTTTTGTTTTTAGACCAAACATATCTTTCGAAATAATGCCCTAAAAGCTCTTCTTTGGTCTCATTGAGACTATAAAACATTTTGTAACACATTTGTTTAGGCAGGATTGGATGTTTTATTTGATTAAATTTTTTTACCTCATAGCTTAGACACGTGAAAAATGTGAGAGGTTGTTGTGACTTGCAGGGTGTGACACATACTTGCCAAGTTTTCCTGCTCTTTGAGAACTCTTTTTATGTCCTTATATCTTTGTTAGAGGAATGTCCTGTTCTTTAAGGACACTGTGGTGGCCCAATTTCCTCCACTTGTTGATTGTGTTATAAATCTTTAGAGCTAAACATGCTTAGATGGCACATCTAATGTTTTCGAAATTCTTTCCTGATCCGTGCATCCATGCAACGATGAGATGTTATATATGCTTTGAAAAGCTCTTTGTGGATTGGTTCAGCAGTCAGATAAAGCAGGAGTGAAAAAGAAAATTCTAGAAAAAAACTGAACTGGAGTTTGAACATTTTGAGCACAGCTACATGATCCATCCAACAACATACACACTTATGCAATAAGGTTATTGAATGTTTTTTTTTTTTCTTGGAATGTTTCTGCTTGTTTTTGCTGGTTGCTTTATAACACTGGTAAAACAAGATATGAAAATAAACTTTTTTGGGCACTTTAACAGGGACATGTGGAATTTTCATATACACTATAAAGCAGCAATGCCTGGTATACACAAATTCTGTATGCTGTCAAATGTGTGTACAAGTGTGGACCAGTATTTGAAGCACAAACACTGATGAAGTACTCTGTTAGTGGTCTGTGTGCCACTGAGGCCTTCAACACACAGAGTTAGCTGGAAATTCTTTGGATGGTATCAAAGCACTTACTCTTGCAGTGACCCATATTAGAGACTGTTCATCTTGCTGTGGACAGTTAGCTCACTGTCCCAATCGTTTTTAAACATTTAAAATCAAGTGGTAAGATGGAAAAGCAAGTTGTAAGCTCTCTTCAAGGCTACATACCAGCATAAGACTATTAGCAAACAAGTGCAATAAGGGGAAATTGAAAAAAGCTTTGAGGAGAGAATTCAACATGGTGTAAAAAAAAAAAAAAAAAAGCTAAAAAAGGTACCAAGTTGATTGTCTTTTAACCTGTTTGACTTTTATGTTGGAGGAAATTTTTCAGTGTGTCCATAACAAATGTTACAGTGTCTGAGACTCACCCCAGGGTTAATCATTTGGCCAAGATACACTATACGGACAAAATACCAGCCATATGTGGTTCTTTCCCAAACTGTTATCGCAAGGCTGAAAGCATACAATTGTATAAGATGTCTTTAGATGCAGAAGCATACAATTTTTCCTTCACTTGAACTAGGAGACCCAAACCTGTTCCAACATGGCAATGCCCATGTGCACAAAGCAAACTCAATGAAGTTAATGATCTCCAGTTATTGAGCTCTGACCTCAACCCTATTGAACGGCTTTGGAATGAAATGGAACACTGACTGCACCCCAGACCTCCTCACCTACACCTACATCAGTACCTGTCTGAATGAGGAAAAATCTCCACAAGCAAAATCTAGTGAAACATCTTCCCACAGAAGTGGAGGGAATTTTCTTTTTTATCTTTCTTTAATGGTGTTGCTTTTAGACTCTGCATCTGTTGCAACCTTAAACACAACAAGATGAACGAATCAGTGGCCTTTATTTCAGGTGTAGCTCAAATAGTGTTTCGTTTACCTGTCCATATCTTTCCAGACCGAACATGTGTAACGTCTTTGATGCTGGCAAAACATGTCTGACTGAAAATGAAAGGTAAACATGAGGTCTTTCTGACCGTCTGAACAGAGTGGGGGAATGGAATCAGAGTATATTTAAGATTCTCTTTTTGTTTAAGTCAAAATTAGTTTTTTTATAAATGTATTTAGTTTCAGAAGCAAAATGTATAGGTGTGTGTGTGTGTGTGTGTGTGTGTGTTTGATTTATTCTTAAGCTTTGACTATTGTGGCTGTAATGCCAACTCATGAAATAATGATTTATTTATTCATTTGTTACTTAATCTACAACATTATTTGAACAGTCACGTTATGAATAATAACGACTCCCGTTAGGGGTCGCCACAGCGGACCATCCGCATGTTTGATTTGGCACATGTTTTTACGCTGGATGCCCTTCCTAACGCAACCCTCCCCATTTATCCGGGCTTGGGACCGGCACTATGGCTTGTGCAACCCTAATGGCTGGGGTTGGTTCCATTGATATGGAATATTTTGTTGTGCAACAGCCCTACTACCAGGGGTCATATAGCGAAGTTCACAGTTTACTCTAATAGTACTTTAAGTGTAATTAAATAGTAAATCATTTTAGTTTTGTGTATGAAACTATAAGAAGTAATGGTATTTAATCCTAAAAGAACAAATCAAAGTAAATAGAAATAAACCAAAGACTGAGAGTGAATAAAATAATTTCCTGGTAAAAGTTTACAAATGCTTAGTCAGCAGCAGTGAAGATAATTTAGCATTCCAGGTATTTTCAAGAAAACAGTGATAATTGTTATTTATTTTTGTTTTTATGGACAAAAGTATTGGGACACCAGACTTTTCAAATGATATGTGGTTCTTCCCCAAACTGTTATCACAAAGTTGGAGGCACACAATGTATAGGATGCCTCCACGGGAACAGGGATGAGGGAACATTAAAATGTAAATTTTCTTGAACTATTAGACCCAAACCTGTACCAGCATGACAATATCCCTGTGCACAAAGTGAGAATATGGTTTACATAGGTTGGAGTAGAAGAAGATCTTGAGTTTCCTGATAACGAGCTTTGACCTCAACCCTGTTGAACACCTTTGGGATTAATTGGAATGCTGAATGCACGCCAGGACTCCTCACCCTACATCAATACCTGACTTTACTTATGGATTTACTTTAGCAAATGAAGAGTCGATCTCTCATTGATATATGCACTTACATATATATATTAGTGTTGCGGTATATGAGTGCGTCACAAGTTTGAAATGTTAGTGTGAAGTTAGAGGGATCGAGTTGAAAGAGGGAGGAAGACTTGAGGGAGTCTGGCTAAGATTCCAGCTGCATTCCTACATTAACTCCCCAGGAGAGCAGAGCCAGACAGGATCTCTCTTTCCTCTCTCTTTCCCTCTTCAGTCTTGTTGGGTCTTGCATTGTTCACCCTTTCCATCCAAGGAGGTAATCGCACACCGAGAAACAGTCGTCAGACGGTCGTTTGTCTGACATCATAAACGGTGAAAACAAAGGAAGCAGAGCAATTAAGCCCATTCATCATATTCACGGGCCTCACACGAGAACGATAAACCTGTCCGTTAACGCATCACATACCGGCAACGAGGACGACAGCACACACACCGTGATGTCATCACTATGTTCTTTTTCTGCTGTTATGATAACACGTGCAGAACAGAGCAGTCCAATGGATTTCTTTAAAATCCCTGTTGACGTAGATTATTTTTTTTCCGTACCGAAGGAAAAGAGAATAAAGTCTTAGCTCAGGCTGTTCTCTAAGCCATTTGTTTATAGGTGGGTAAATATTTGGGCTCGCTGCTGAGTTGTGAGAGTTTTGCAGGATTAAGAAGGACAGAGCGTAGTACATAGACGCACACCAATGAGATTTAATGAACACTTCACTTTCACCATTGTATTCAAATGGTGCGCCAAGTTTTGTATATAATGCATTCTTTTGTACTTTAGCGTGACATTTTTCCATTGGGAATCCATCAGTCTTCGTTCTCCTCCAAAAGTATTGGAACAGCAATGCCAGGTGGTTTAATGTTTTGCTACAAACTGGACATTTGGGTTTGAGATGGGGAAAAAACCCCAAGAAAAAATATCTGAATTTCAGCTCCTTTAAACCCTGTTCTTCATACCAAGATGTGTTGAACAATTTAGAACATACTTTTCTCTATTTGGCAACCAGTGCTGATATACATAGAACAAATCGATCCAAATGTAAAATTTGCAGTTTGACTTTGTTATTGCTATTTCTTTTCTCTCGCTTGTACTCAAAAAAGTCAAAGAGTGTGTATGCATATAACGTATAATATATAATAATGGTGCAGGGGGTGTGGAGAGCTCTGATGCAGCAAAAACGTTCTTTTTTTTGTTCCTTTGTTTTCATTGAAATTGTTATGTTCTGTAAAATACCAATACATTTAGAACATGGCATTTTTGGTGGCAGATCTTTTTGTGAGCAAAAGTATGGGAACACTATTGAAACCTAAATTATGTAGCTTACAATATCTGCATCAAGTCTGCAACTGATTCTTCTGTTTTTATGCTTTTCCTGGTTTGTTTGTTTTTTTTTTTTACCTTTCGTTTCTTACTCTTTTTAGGAGGTGAAATTCATGTTTGGTAATTGACTTTTGGGTTGTTGTCTTGCTGCATGTTCCTCTCATTTAGACTTGATTCATTTCTCTGCAAATTAGCAGACACAATGTTTCTTTTGTAGACTCCTGAATACATTCCGCTGCTACCTTTACCAGAATTTTTTACTTCTTTGATTATTTTCAGCAATATTGACTGTTGAGGTCACTGTGAGCGTGCTCCAAGCACGCCGCAACATGGATCAAAATTATTGTTTTTCTTTTTATAAAATGTTATTAAAATGATAAACAGAATGCAATTAGAACAGAATATACCTTTACAGTATCTCCCAGAAATTGTTAAATATTTAAATCCCTGCTGCCGACATGTTCTTGTGTCGGTCACGGAGCATGGAAAGTGAAACCTAAATCTGGATTTATTCACGCACATAAAAGATATTTAATAAAAGCTTTATTTTTTTCACATTTGTACTTAGAGCATTATCATAATGGGCTGTATATTACCCTATTGGGAGAAATCAGACACCCCATATAATCAAAATTTGATGAAGATTCGACTATAAGATTGGTTTGTCGAATCAGGCTTCTCCTATTGAAGCATTAAATCTTCGACTATTCTGCGTCATCTCTAGTTGACAGACAAATTAAAAGTACCATAGTAGGCTCCAGTAATTCATCTCGAAATAAAGCAGCCAAAAACCAACTATAATAAGTTATTGCAAAGTGTTCGGCCAAAAAAACGTGGCACGAGTGTTAAATGACAAGTGTAGCATTCATGAGTTCACACGCCATCGAAGCATTTCATGTTCGACCTTGAGCTGTCTGCATTAGCATTATATCCTGCTTCAGTCACTCTGTGTGTGGATAAAAAGCGTGTGAGTGTGAAGTGACCAGGGTGAGGAAAACAAAGAAGTAGTGAACGTGTGATTTATGTCTGTTTTAATCTGCCACAATTCAGGCCATTATATTCAATGCTGTCACAATTCAATGCTACCGTTACCATACATTTTAATCAGGCACAACAGAGTGTGTGTGTAATGTGCAGTATGCTGTTCTGTTGATGGAAGCTCATATTGTGTCATCAGGTATATGATTTGCCTCTTTTAAACCAACTACCTGCATGTCTTCCCCCACCACATCCATAAACCTCCTCCTTGGCCTTCCTCTTTTTCTCCTTCCTGGTCGCTCTATCCTGAGCATTCTTGTACTGATATACCCCATGTCCCTCCTCTGCACATGTCCAAACCATCTCAATCGAGTCTCCCTCACCTTGTCTCCAAAACGTCCTACATGCGCTGTCCCTCTAATAAACTAATTTCTAATCCTGTCCATCTTCGTCACTCCCAACGAAAACCTCAACATCTTCAGCTCTGCTACCTCCAGCTCCACCTCCTGTCTTTTACTCAATGCCAATGTCTCTAAACCATACAACATCACAGGTCTCACCACAGTCTTATAAACTTTCCATTTCACTTTTGCAGATATCCTTCTATCACAAATCACTCCTGTATCACTCTTCTCCACTCAATCCACCCTGCCTGCACTCTTTTCTTCACTTCTCTAACACACTCTCCATTACTTTGCACTGTTGACCCCAGGTACCTGAACTCCTCCACCTTCTCCACCTCTTCTACCTGCAACTGTACCCCTCCACTGCCCTCCCTCTCATTCACACACATGCACTCTGTCTTACTCCTACTGGCTTTCATTCCCCTTCTCTCCAGCACGTACCTCCAGCTCTCCAGGCTCTTTTCAACCTGCGCCCTACTCTCACCACAAAGAACACTTTAATCCGCAAACATCATAGTCCATGGAGACTAATGTCTGACCTCGTCCGTCAACCTGTCCATCACCACTGCAAACAGGAAGGGGCTCAGAGCCGATCCTTGATGCAATCCAAACTCCTCCGTGAACCAGTCTTTTGTTCCTACTTCACACTTCACTGCTGCCACACTGTCCTCATACATGTCCTGCACCACCCTCATATACTTTTATGACACACCTGACTTCCTCATACAATGCCATAACTCCTTTCTCGGCACCCTGTCATATGCTTTCTCCAAATCCACAAACACACAATGCAATTCCTTCTGGCCTTCTCTATACATCTCAATCAACATTCTCAAAGCAAATAATGCATCTGTGGTGCCCTTCCTCAGCACCAATATAAGAGGAATACAGCACTTTGGGATGGGCAGTGTCAGTATATCATGACCTTCTCTTATTTTTGTCCAGGGCTGGTTTCTTTTTCTTTTTTTTTGGTAATTGAAGATTTTATTGCAAAGAGACACGATTCACAACATCTGTTTATAACATTTGTTTCATTTACAAGATTTCTGACTTAAATATACAGGGGGAAAAGAAGGGAAAAAAAACTGGCAAGTTCCTCATTACAATAACATATCAATATATCTCTTGAAATGATCTTGCATTTATACAGAAACTATTTACAAAAAGAATGGGAATATGGACGCAATCTCTATAACTAAACATAAAACATAGGTTCTATAACAAATAAAATACTCAATTCATTTAGACCAAAAAATCATCAAAAATGTCTTTTTTGGATATTCATACAAAATGTAATTTTCTCCATAGTAATTATACTTTATACAACGTCAATCAAATCCTGTATTTCTGCCGGATTAGGTTTATACCAGAATCTAGTAAGGTCGTTTTTACTTGTGAGAGTACTCCTTAGAAAAAAAAGCAACTGACTGAGTCAAAAGCTTTCTCGGCATCAAGGCTTAGGAGGACAGCTTGTAAATTAGAATCTTGGATATGGCTTATAAAATGGAGAGTCCGTCTAATGTTGTCTTGCGTTTGCCTACCCCAAATGAAACCAGACTGATCAGAGTTAATCAGATCCGGCATTATCGATTCAAGCCTTTTAGCTAGGATTAAGACAAATAGCTTATAGTCCAAATTCAGGACAGAGATTGGTCTATAAGATGTGCAGTATTGTTTATTTTTCCCCTCTTTAGGAATCACAGAAATAAAGGCTTCTCGTCACGAGGGTTGCAAGTATCCTCCATGTAAAACATGCAAATGCTGGCAATAAAATGGGGATAAGTTGTTGTCTGAATACCTTATACCATTCGGGTAAAAATCCGTCTGTTCCTGGTGATTTATTTGTTTTAAGCCTGGATATTGCTGTATTTATTACCTCTTACATTTTTGCCATTTGGCAGACACCCTTAACCAGAGCGACTTACAACCGAGCAGGGGAGGTTTAAGGGCCTTGCAGCCAAGAGCCAAGAGGGCCAAGAGCAAAGCAGTGGCAGCCGGGTAGTGGGATTTGAACCTATGACCTTACGATTCAAAGTCCAATGCTTTAACCACTGAGCTACCACCACTTCTTCAGTTATATCTGCAGTTAAATTAGTCAAGTCAAGTTTATTTCTATGGCACTTTTCACAATGGACATTGTCTCCAAACAGCTTTACAGAATTTAAGAATTAAAGTGAATGATGTGTATTTATACCTGATGGTGAAGCCTGTGGCGACTGGGGCAAGGAAAAACACCCTTAGATGTTATGAGGAAGAAACATTGAAAGGAACCAGACTCAAAATGGGAACCTATCCTCATTTGGGTGATATCAAGAAATTAGCATTCCAGAAATTAGCATTCCAGGTATTACTAATCAAAGGTTTTAAGGAAGTGAGAAAAGAAATTTTAACAGGCTCTACAATGTGTGTTTGAGTATACAGATCTTTATAATAATTTTCAAACACTCTCTGAATATCTTCTGACTTATAAAATATCTGTTTTGATATAGGGTCTTGTCGGGCTGTCGCTTGCGTAACTTTCTGGCCAGTAACTTCAAACAAATTTTTATTAGGATCTTTCTAATTTTTCAATTCTAATTTATTTAAACTATTTGTAAATGTGTTAAGTTTTTCAAGCCTACATTTCTTTCATTTAGACGTTATAGCCATTATTTTAACCATAATAACCACTTTGCATGCTTCCCATACTATAGTGGGTGGGACTTATCCATTAGTCACAAATCTGAACTCAAACACAAACTTATTTCACACATCCATGTCTTCAGTACCACCGATATTATATTATTTTATACTGTTTACATGCTTTTTTTTGCACATCCATTCGACCGCAACTATTGCTGTTTTGCACAACCTTGCTGCACCCTTACTACCTTACTGCATACTCCTGTATACAGTTCTGTTTGCGGCGCTATTTTGTGTTTTGTGTATTTGTCTTGTGTTGTCTTTTATACTGTCTTGTCCTGCATTGTTTGCACATGATGCACTTTAGAATCGAATAGCCTTTATTCGTCACACATTACAGCACAGTGAAATTTGTTCTTCGCATATCGCAGCTTGCTTAGAAGCCGGGGTCAGAGCGTAGGGTCGGCCATGATACGGCGCCCCTGGAGCACAGAGGGTTAAGGGCCTTGCTCAGGGGCCCAAGAGTGGCAGCTTGGCAATACCGGGGCTTGAACCCCCAACCTTCCGATCAGTATCCCAGCACCTTAACCACTGAGCTACCACTCCCCTTTATGTACTTACTTTAGTCCTCAGCTCTGTGTTTTTCTGTGATGTAGCTTTATGTTGTTTATGTAGCACCAGGGTTCTGGAGGAACGTGGTCTCATTTCACTGTGTTCTGCATCAGCTATATATATTTGAAATGACAATAAAAGCTTCTTGACTTGACCATTCTGCTCCACATACTGAACTAGTTCTACTATAAGTTGCTAATAATAAGTCCCTAATCACTCTATTATTTAGGATGCTAGAGTTTAATCTCCAAGAAGTGTTTTTCAGTTTATTCTGTAGATTTAGAAAACATGCTAAAGCATGATCAGAAATATCGATTAATCCTCTGTTGCAATTTTTTAAATTCTGAATTTGTCTTTTCCAAACGCAAAAAAGAAATAAATTCTTGAATAGGGTGTATGTGGGTTTGAATAATATGTACAGTGCCTTGCGAAAGTATTCGGCCCCCTTGAACCTTGCGACCTTTTGCCACATTTCAGGCTTCAAACATAAAGATATAAAACTGTAATTTTTTGTGAAGAATCAACAACAAGTGGGACACAATCATGAAGTGGAACGAAATTTATTGGATATTTCAAACTTTTTTAACAAATAAAAAACTGAAAAATTGGGCGTGCAAAATTATTCAGCCCCCTTAAGTTAATACTTTGTAGCGCCACCTTATGCTGCGATTACAGCTGTAAGTCGCTTGGGGTATGTCTCTATCAGTTTTGCACATCGAGAGACTGAAATCTTTGCCCATTCCTCCTTGCAAAACAGCTCGAGCTCAGTGAGGTTGGATGGAGAGCATTTGCGAACAGCAGTTTTCAGTTCTTTCCACAGATTCTCGATTGGATTCAGGTCTGGACTTTGACTTGGCCATTCTAACACCTGGATATGTTTATTTGTGAACCATTCCATTGTAGATTTTGCTTTATGTTTTGGATCATTGTCTTGTTGGAAGACAAATCTCCGTCCCAGTCTCAGGTCTTTTGCAGACTCCATCAGGTTTTCTTCCAGAATGGTCCTGTATTTGGCTCCATCCATCTTCCCATCAATTTTAACCATCTTCCCTGTCCCTGCTGAAGAAAAGCAGGTTTGACAGTGGGGATGGTGTGTTCAGGGTGATGAGCTGTGTTGCTTTTACGCCAAACATAAAGTTTTGCATTGTTGCCAAAAAGTTCAATTTTGGTTTCATCTGACCAGAGCACCTTCTTCCACATGTTTGGTGTGTCTCCCAGGTGGCTTGTGGCAAACTTTAAACGACACTTTTTATGGATATCTTTAAGTAATGGCTTTCTTCTTGCCACTCTTCCATAAAGGCCAGATTTGTGCAGTATACGACTGATTGTTGTCCTATGGACAGAGTCTCCCACCTCAGCTGTAGATCTCTGCAGTTCATCCAGAGTGATCATGGGCCTCTTGGCTGCATCTCTGATCAGTCTTCTCCTTGTATGAGCTGAAAGTTTAGAGGGACGGCCAGGTCTTGGTAGATTTGCAGTGGTCTGATACTCCTTCCATTTCAATATTATCGCTTGCACAGTGCTCCTTGGGATGTTTAAAGCTTGGGAAATCTTTTTGTATCCAAATCCGGCTTTAAACTTCTCCACAACAGTATCTCGGACCTGCCTGGTGTGTTCCTTGTTCTTCATGATGCTCTCTGCGCTTTAAACGGACCTCTGAGACTATCACAGTGCAGGTGCATTTATACGGAGACTTGATTACACACAGGTGGATTCTATTTATCATCATTAGTCATTTAGGTCAACATTGGATCATTCAGAGATCCTCACTGAACTTCTGGAGAGAGTTTGCTGCACTGAAAGTAAAGGGGCTGAATAATTTTGCACGCCCAATTTTTCAGTTTTTTATTTGTTAAAAAAGTTTGAGATATCCAATAAATTTCGTTCCACTTCATGATTGTGTCCCACTTGTTGTTGATTCTTCACAAAAAATTACAGTTTTATATCTTTATGTTTGAAGCCTGAAATGTGGCAAAAGGTCGCAAAGTTCAAGGGGGCCGAATACTTTCGCAAGGCACTGTATAGACTCTTTGTCCTGGATCTAAGTCTCTCCATACACCAATCAAACCTATTTCTTTTAACATTGTATTTATCTGTTTCCTCAATAGGCTCGCTCGTTTAGAGGAAGGATTCGAAGAATCTGATTTAGGGTCTAATAAAACATTAATCCCCCCCGGTCAATAAAATGCCTTGCGATTCAGATGCAATTAGATCGATCAAAGTCTTAAAAAAAGAACATTTATTTCCTGGAGGGGCATCGACATTAAGAATAGTGATTAAGGTGCGCATCAACTCAACCTCTTATCATTATGTATCGGCCCACTCTGCCCTCTAATCTCTTATTAGAGATTAAAACGGCAACTCCTCTAAAATGTCCAGATCCAAACGAAGCAGAGAAAATGTATTTAAACCCCATTCGATTGCATTTATTATGCTCCGTTACATTGAGATGGGTCTCTTGAAGCAATGCGATCTCTATTTTCTCTTTTTCAAGTTGAGTCAGAATCTTGCTTTTTTTCACAGGATTAAGTAAACCATTTACATTATATGATGCGATCTTTATAGAACTACTCATTTTCGTTTCAGATTCGTGTCTTTTTGATACTTTATCCTCAAACTCGTATATCAGCCGTGGATTAGCGTCCCCTTCTGAATTAGCAATAAACATAAACTCAACAAAGAACAACTAGAACTAAAGTAGAGTAAAATCAAGACTTCTACGTAAGGGGTCACAGCATAATGACCCTGAAATGAGCAATGATGACAAATATGCTCCATTGGATAAACCTCCTATGCTTGCAGTGCACTGAGGGTCCATGTACTTAAAGACATATCGTCCTAGAAATTGTTCGACTTTCCTTTCTGCACAATTTACACTTAAAATAATATATTTTTTTCGTATTTGGAAGGGGAACTTAAAATAAAAAAACGATAAGATGACAATGAAAGTGCCTCAGAGAAGAGCATCAGAGTAACTTCATTAACATCAATTTAATCCCATTAAAAGGATATCTCTATATAGTCACTAATCGTCTGTTTGTAAACATTTAAAAACGTAAAAGTTTGTCTTTATAAGATGGATGTGCGCGAGGTCTGCCGATCTTTCGCCAGGTCAGAAGCTGAACGTGCTCAATCAGTGAGGAGGTTAAGGTGAGTATCAGTCGTTGCCTCTTCCGCGGAGTTGTAGAGAACCATGCCTTCAGCATAGAACACCTTTAACCTGGCCATGAATCGCGTTTGAAATTTGATGCTGCGTTCCCTCAGCGCCTTTTTAGCTTCTTGATAGCTCTTTTTTGGTACGCAATATATCCTGATGTTTAACCATCTGGCTCGACCCTTCTTGTTATTTAGCCTGGCTTTAATTTGTACCGTTAGCCGTAGCATCTCTTCCAGCACTTCTGCCCTGTTTTGAATTCGGTTCTTCATCTATTCTATTTTCAGCCTCTTCGATTCTTTTATTAGATTTGTTCAGTTCTTTTATTACATCCTGTAATAAAAATGTTGCTTGTGGCTGTTTTGTCGAAAGTCCCTAATCTCGTTGAGAATCTTCACCAGGCTAATGCTCTTCCCCATGTTCTCCATCGCCGCTCGCGCTAATTATTTCCAGTATGTTTGAGTTGTTTTCATCGTCTTTTCTAGTGTTTTTTTCTTGGTTTTTCCCTTTTCTCTATAGTTGCTCCTTCCATAACTTTGTCAACACTTAAATGTTGTTAATATCTAGATCTGGGGCACTGACTAATTATGCGTCCGTTCTCGGAAAGACGTAGACCTGAAGTCCAGGGCTGGTTTCTGATAAAATACCAACACAGTCTCACTGCATTTCGTGATTTAGTCACAAACTTTAATCTATTGATTCGTCTTCATGGACACGATTTTCCTTATTTGTTTGTGTCACCAACAACTGCCTCCATCTCTTTTCAGCCTCCTGCTGCCTCCATCCACTAGAAATATGGGTTAGGGTTATACTGTAATAAATGTCTGTCTCTAATTAACACAGTCTCCTTAATTAACCCAGGGAGTATATATTTACAGTATTTAGACTGGAAGAAACCACTGATCATAGTTTATAATAGCGAGTAGCTTACCGCATATAAAGCAATAAAAACAAGGATAAAATATCCTGCTTGAAGTTTAAGTGATGGTGCTTGAAGATTAAAAAATCAATAAAATCAATAAATAAAAATAATAAATAATAAAATATAAATAATCAATAATAAAATATAAATAATCAATAAAAAAGTGATGGTGCTTGAAGATTAATAAATAATGAAAATAAAAATTATAAAAAAAAAAAAAATTATAAATAATAAAATATAAATAATCAATAAAAATAAAGTGATGGTGCTTGAAGATTACAAAAAAAAACAATAACAAACAATGAAAAAAAAAACAATAAAATAAAATAAAAACCAATACCACGTCGCTGGCATACAGTGGCAAAAATACTTCCTATTGAATACATTACATAGAAATTCGTCCTCAGTGACAAGAAAAAAGAGGAAAATCTGTGTCTATGTACAGGAATCAATAGATTACATTTCGTGACTATATCACAAAAATGCAGTTAGACTGGTCTGAAAACACATCTTCAAGTGTTTGAGATTCCATTGCTTTGGAAATATAATGTAAAGGAACAATAAAAGTGTGCGACCTTGCCCATTCCTGACTAAAAAAAGGAATGGCATGGGTCTGAATACTCTAAACACTCCAGTGTAAACACTCAGTGTGTGTGTGTGAGAGACTGAGAAAGAGAAAGAGAGAGATTGAGAGAGAGAGAAACTCTGGCATGCCGTAAAACGTTTTTGTTTAAGACACACCTCCTCCCACTGACCTTTTTTAATTCCCCCTCTAGCCATTAGAAAGCATCGGGTTGCCTTGGGCATCTCTAACATGGCCTTGGTCTCTTTTAATACCGTAATACCAATATTCTGGGAAGGCATTTCAATAGATTTTTGCCTGTCAGAATTTGTGTTGTGCATTCAGCCACAAGAACATAAGTGAGAACATTAGAGAGAATGCATGTCTGTGGTGAAGTCCATAGGTATTCAGTGCAGTTGAGGTCGCGGATGTGTGCAGGAAATTCGCGTTCTTCTTCCACTTTCATTAACCATGTCTTCATGGGGCTCGCTGTGTGCACCGTTGTCGTATTGGAACAGGATTAGGCTTCATTCGGGGAAGGTAAACTGTAAAGCAACACCATACAAAGATGTTCTCTAGTGTTGTGCGCATCCAATTTCGTGACAGTTTGAAGAAGAATCGCATATGGAAGTGCTGGTCGGGTGTCTGTATACTTTTGGCCATATTGCATGCTCTTTATTTCACTGTTGGTTGCTGAATAATTCATGATAGTTCCTGAATAACATGCTTTAATATGAATGAGTGAATAGAAGCATAGGGTACGATAACGAGACAAAATTAGCAATTCTTTATTTCTTAATGATTTGCATGACACAGGTTGTGATTTGTGCTTGAATCTTTTCTGGGAAAATTCATTCATAATAAATTCTAATGAAATCTAAGCATACTGCCCACATTAATACGAACTTATGTAAACTGCTTTGATAAGGTCAGGCTAAAATTTCAGCAAAAAGAACTGCAATTGTTCCGAGTGATTTATCCAGTAAAAACTACTGACTATATAAATACAGTACTTTTACAGTAGGATTTCATGTTTTATTATAAAAGAGCACAAACTTTAACTATAATGTAATTAAACCCTGCTTTAAAAAAAATATTGAAAAATTCATATGTCAGATTAGGCATTCTTGCTTACTGTTCAAATAAATTGTAAAGGATCTAAACGTTCAATCTTCATTAGCGACGGTGGATAAATATTATTGCCATGGCAGCAGAGTGCGGCTTGTGAAATAGATTCGTGGGTGGCATAGTAACAGGCGGTCTCCACTTCAGGCATCTCACGACAGATTTTCACAGAAAAAGCACCATACAGTGATCTTCAAGGTCTTATTAAGCATCCCATATCAAGCAGTGTTCATTGCAGTCTGTCTGTCTGTCTGTCTGTCTTTGGACTTACATTACCAAAATGTCCCCAGAAACACTGAATTCCAGCACCTTTCACCTCTTTGTTTAACTTAATTACAGCAAAATTATTCAGGTATGTTCAATGTACAGTATGCGCCAAAATATACAGTACTGCATCTCGAACGCGCATGTGCGTTTGTCGGCAGGGCAGAGCTCCACAAGCATTTGTTCCCAGTAGTGAAAAGGAAGTTGTGTTGTGCTGTTGTTGTTGTCTTTTGACAGAGAAAAAAGTATTTATAGTTTTTATTAATTTATTAATTTATAGCATCATTTCCGCTGATGTGGAAGTGGTCGTGATCGTGCCTCCACACGAATAGGCCGTGGTATCGACAGGACAGTGCGACCAGCCGTACCGCTCAAGAATCTCTAGCCATGCTGCAGGAAAACTTTCCAGGACGAATCATTTCACGCGGTATTGACTTCCTATACCGGTCCCGTTCCCAGATCTTACACCACCTGATGCCTACTTGTGGGGATTGTTAAAGTAGAGTGTTCAATTGAGAAGATCCGCCAAGAACTGTGCCTACATTATCGCCTCCTTTTGCAGGAGTCTGCAGCAACCTCTGTTCTGGGATCTGTTTGAGCATCTGCATAAACGATAGGAACACTGTCTACAGTGAGACGGTGCACACTTCGAACACTTACATTACGCATACCGTGGTAAATCAACACGCTAATAGTGTGTGTTAATTTCTTTCAGGAGAAATAAACTCACAGATGACAAGGTAATATTCTTCTTCTTTTCATTTTAGTACTGTATATTTTGGTGCATACTATATTTATTGTTTGTCCATTCCTTTCCAATTACATTACATCCTATCCTATCCTATCCTATCCTATCCTATCCTATCCTATCCTA
>JAAIIK010000020.1:5612276-5666117 GCA_014706435.1 Silurus glanis
TCCTATCCTATCCTATCCTATCCTATCCTATCCTATCCTATCCCATTGTATCCTATCCTATCCTATCCTATCCTATCCGACTCAGTTTTATTTAGTTCTCTCCAGTATCATTTCATTTCTTTCCCAACAAGAGTCTATGGGAAATCATTGTGGCATTAGTCTGAAAAAGGCTCACATATACGGATTGGATGGTAAGGTGACCACAAATGATTGGCCATGTGTATTGTAAATAGTTTATTATTAGGTTTAAATTTGTTAAAATAATATTTTTAAGAGAACACACTACATAAAAATCAAGCAAAACAATCAGATTTGTTCATTTGTAACAGCATGAATTCATTTGTAGACAATGTTACAGAGGGTAAGTGTTAAACATGCTGGTGAGTTCCCATAAACAGCGCTGACGTTTACAATAAACACACCACATGCTTTAAACTAAGGGAAGCAAAGATGAAGTTTTTCGATGGGTTGGGGATGAGGAAGGTGCAAATTCAGTGGCGAGATCATATCTGAACCTTTGTTAGTTTTACTGGAGGCTAACACCGGTAGCCAGTCGGAATAAAGCTAACACCGTTAAAGAAACAAAGCAGTGCTATTGGGGGGAAAAGAGGAATGAATTATATGTTTTGTTTGATTTGTCTTGATTTTGTTTGACTATGTGATGAGGTGAAATGCTTCTTGGCCAGATGGATTTGTAGCGATCAATATACTTATTTGGTTAAGTATTTGCAAATGGATAATAATTCCCTTGACTCAGGGTTAGGATTTGTGGCTAGCTTCGTATCTTATGTAATAGGTAGAATTTTTACAGTATAAAATATTTAATATTAAATATAGTCTGTAGATTTTTTTGGTTTAGAATTGGGTTACCGCTTCTCAGCCAATAAATATGCAATATGCAATTTAAACAACATGCATATTTATTAAATTTTTTCTTCCCTGTCGAAGAGCTTGGAAGCTACTGTACATTTTTCTGAGCACAGGTTTGTGAATTCCAGCTCGTCTGGGTTATGAGTTGCTGATTTCTGCACATTTGTAGCCTTGTCCTCAGCTGAGTGACACAAATATTCATTCATTATAGTTTTATCATTGTGGAGGATATCAGTTGTTTACTGATGGACCCTGAAGTGCAAAGCTGTTTGGGACAAGTGACCATCCTAAGCCATTTTATGAACATAAAATATATATATATATATATATATATATATATATATATATAATGTCACCTACATTGAAAATATGACACTGGGTTGTGGAGGTTTACCCCAGATATACGAAATGTCTTCCAAATGTTATTAGAGCACCAGCTGTTTTTGTCAAACCCACATGTTCGACTTTCTGTACTCTGGAAAATATATTGTGGCGAATAAAATATTAAAGATCCCATAAGGACTACAATTTGAAACCATGTGTTTGAATAAGCCATCTGTTAAGCAATAAATCAGTGTGTCTTGAACAAATGCGGCCTCCATTTAAAGAACAGAAACTCGAGCTCTATTCATTTACAGACATTCCTTGTTTTGAGCCATTCGGATGTTGCGATCGCTGTTGTCCCGATTCAGTTTACATACATGTGCATATAAACGCTCTTGACTCTTTCCGTTTTTTTTTTCTTCTTCTGCTAAGCAGTGGAGAACTTTCAGCCTCAAGGATGTCAGGTTTGGGCCATGCAATAAAATCCCACTTTCCCCCTTTCACCTACCAAGAAGTGGCTGAGAGCACATTCCCCAGTGCTGAGATCACTCACTGGCCATTCTCTTCCCTTACTGCACTTACATGCGCATATATATATATATATATATATACATACACACACACACATTTGTCTTTGTTTCCTTTAATCTTGGTGGAGCTTAAAGTGCCAGAGAGGGAGTACAGACAGAGAGAAACAGATTTGGGCAAGGCTTTATGTTCTTGTTTCTTGTCTGTTTTGGCTGGCGTTGATTATTCACAGCTAGGCTGTGGCTGTGGTATCGCAGGAAACGCTTAGCTCATAGAAACGAAGGAACGCCATCCACTTGGTGGAAGACGGAACGGAATGAACTAATTTACAAGCGCGATCCTGATGAAAGATAGCGTTTAGAAAGCCGACTGAAGGAAACTGCCGAGCGGACCAGGATGAACCAGCCGAGAGAACGCTAACCTTTACAATGTGCTCCACATGATCCGATTTGGAAAGAGTGAAGATCAGCTGATGCAACAATATACAGTTGCATAAAGATTCAACGTATTGAATCCAACTCATTTAAAACCCTTTTTGAAATGTTATTCCGGCTATAATTGAAATGACAGGTTTTTATTTAAGCAATATTACACGAGCAAGAGCGATTTGAAACCTTGATTCAACTGTAAATGAATAACAACCATGCTCCTATTCTGTAAAACAGCATAATTGTGAGTATGATATGGCTTTTATATATCAGTTCTATAAACAAGAAATTAAGACTTTTTTTTTTTTTTTTTTTTTGCTCAGTCAATGAAAATAGTTCCCAAAGTGAGCATGTTGAAATGCAAACGCTGACAAGCTATGTGCTTTTTGAAACATCAAATTTCACATTTAGGCCCCATTTGCTGTTCTAATATTCTGCTTGTGGAGATTTGTGCTCGTTTAGCCACAAAGGGCATTAGTAAAGTAAGATACTGATGTAAGGTGATGAGGTCTTGGGGGCAGTCAGCATTTCGGTTCATCCCAAAGGTGTTCAACAGGATCAAGTTTAGAGCTCTATAGCAGACCACTCAAGATCCAACCCAGGTAAAGCATATCTCCATGGAGTTGGCTTGTGCAGAGTGCCATGTGAAACACGTTTGGGTCTCCTGGTTCAAGTGAAAGGACATCCGTAGACATCCTATACAGTGTGCCTCCAAATTTGTGGTAACAGTTTGTGGAAGAACCACATGTAGCTGGAAAAGTGGTATCAATAGTTTTGTCTATATCATGTGTATATTGTATGTATATGGCGCTGTAGCTGATTTACAAAAAGTTCAAATTAATTTCTTTTTATTCCGCATCCTAAAATGGAAACTAATTATTAATAGCTGCAGGTTGTTGGTACGCAACGCCAAGAAGACCATAATTACTCGCTAAATAAAAAGCTCCTGGGTGAAGCCTGTAACATTCCTGCTCTGCCCAAACATTTGCACACATTTTCTCCTTCATAATCTACAGCGCATATTCTTCATCACTGCTGGTAAGCGGCTGAGATAAGTGGCTCTACTGTGAAGCGGCACATCTGGCGCGCTGGAAAGTTCCTTCTCGACTGTATATACACAAGCCAGGAGCAGAGGCCTTTTGTGTCAGCTACGGTCAGAGCTCCATTTTAGGAGACGGTGGCCCCCTCCTTTCACGCTAGCATACAACCCGATCCATTCCTTATACACGTAAAAACAAATATGGAAATTAGCACAATAGAGGAAATACTGTAGCTGCTATGTACTTGGAGGCTGATTTCTTACTCGGTCCTACAGTATAATATGAATTGGGGTTAAACGTTCGTCTAACACACAGACCGGCAACGAGGTATTGTACATTTCCAGACTTAAATGTTGTGTAATGCCGTGATATCTATCATGTTTTGTTTTATCAGCCAGGAGCATTGGGAAACATCTCAGATCGCCTTTGTTGTCAAGATTTGAGCAGATCTACAGTCTCAGTGTTTTTACGTGCAGCTACGTTGTTAAAGGGGGGAAAAAAAAAAAAAGTTTCCATTTTCATCTTTTCCATTTTTAAATTTAACATCATTAAAATCAGAAATCTTCTTCCTCATGCCATCTCAGGGAGTTTTTCCTTACAACAGTCACCACTGGCTTGCTCATTAGGGACTCATTATTTCAACAAACTTTGCAAAGCTGCTTTGAGACAACGTCCATTGTTAAAAGTGCATTGAAAATCAATAAAAATATAAAACATTTGTATGCTGTATATTTCACCTTTCATTATTATTAGTATTCCTCGATAGTCTTTAAACGTGCGTTAAACCTGCACGTGCCACCCTAAAGCAGAGCGAATGTTCAGTATTAACTTGCATACACACGAACCTGTAAACTCTGTAAACGCCGAGGAGGGGTTTTTATTAGAAGCCTTGTTGTTCTTTTCTCTCCCTCTCTTTGCCC
The DNA here is from genome assembly GCA_014706435.1 of Silurus glanis. Classification (NCBI taxonomy): domain Eukaryota; kingdom Metazoa; phylum Chordata; class Actinopteri; order Siluriformes; family Siluridae; genus Silurus; species Silurus glanis. Next base: position 5,616,387 of record JAAIIK010000020.1, read on the forward strand.
GGAACGCTGTCCAGATTGCAAAACCCTCTGGCCGAGTTGCACAAACAGAGAAGCACTTCAGAACAGAGCTTCTTCAGAACAGCAAAGCCACTCACTGGTTCGACTGCCCGTGCCAGGTAATCACAAGTACAAAATAATGGTTTAATGATTTCACGAGAATTCCAAATGACGAAAACCCGGAAACAACCGGAGGGAATTAAATATTCGAATTTCTTCATTTGAAATAAAGTGTCTAGGGTGGCAATACCGCGACGGAGAGATTATCGATCGATAAAAGAACGACCTTTCACAACCTTTCGGTTTCGGAGTGCAAGCAGAAAGTCGAAAATGTTTAAGAATCGACAGAAATCTCATCATTGAAAAACGTTTCCGACAGGAATTCCAGAAATTCATGCCATGTCCCTAATTTCAACCGAAAAAAGAGACACTACTTATAATTTTGCAACATGTTCGTAAAACTAATTGAGACATTGCAAATAAGTTCTTCGACTTTAAGTTCGAAAAGTTGCAGAAAAAATTTGAACATTTTACCAATAAAAATATCTCGCATATATAATAAGGCATTTTTTTTTATAAACACTGCAGGATTTTTTTCGAGTAACAGAAGTTGAAGTTAGTACATTTCCTCGCCTTCGATCTCTTACTTTATCTTTCTCACACACTCATCCACACACAAACACTGTTCATTCCCCCCCCTCACACCTCCCCACTCTTGTGTTCTATTAAAGGAACTCTGAAAAAAAAAACATTTCGTCAACACCCTGTAGTGAAATTAACGAAAAAGTGCCATTTCTCAATATCGCAGTCAATAACAACGTTCCCGATGCCAGTGTGTGTGCGTCAAAGGAAAAATCCACCATGGAAGACTTGCATATTCATGTTTATATACATGTGACTTTTTTTATTGCCGTTTTATTTATTTTGTGATAAAATTCCGAGTTTACAAGATGAGTCAGCGCCGAAAACCGCGCAGAAAAAAAAAGCTTTAGTTTACGTTCACATCAACCATCAGATTGGAAGTAGGATTGAGAGCTTAATGACTTCGATCATGGCATGGATGCTGGTACCAGACGAGAGTATTTCAGAAACTTTTGATCTCCCGGAAATTTCACACACAACGAAGGTTGCACAGAATGTGTCTCGGAAAAAAGGGAACACGTCTTGTGTGTGAGGGGTCTGCAGGCCTTGTCGACGAGAAACATCAGAAGTGAGCGAATACAATAGGAGCATCCCATAAGCACTATTTTCCGCTGTGAGAATCTCAGAATGCACAAAACATTGGATCCTGAGGTGGATAGTTCTACAACAGCCCTCATCAAGCTTCCACTTTGGTCAGACGTGAGCAGAAATCGGAGGCTGTAAAGGGCACCGACTCACCCAAACTAGGACTGGGACGATTATTAGGCGGGCGCATATGACGCAACAAACCGTGCGTGTACGTACTGTGAATATACAAAGCATGTCTGTTTAGTCGCAAAGACAAGTGGCAAGAATGAATGTTGCGAGTTCAGATTTCTTCGCGCATTCGCTAAGCCGAATAGCCAGTCGACGCCGTCCGTCTACAGCCAGCGGTGCGGAACACACCGGAAAAACTATAGCCGACCGACGCTCAAACCCCCACCCCCGACATTGCCGACCGTCAGCTTGGTGTGTGTCCCAGGGCTTTACGTTTTTTTCATCCTTTGTTCTTAATCTAGCCTCATATATTACATTGGTTAAATATGATGCTACATTTGGATTGAGAATGTGAGGAACCTTTTCGGGACTGTATTGTTAGCGAGCTGTATTTTAGGCTACAGGTTTAGGCACTGGGATTAAAACATGCTAACACTGATTGGAGAGCCTTGTGTTGTTCAACAAATGTTTCGTTTCAGAAATGTTCTATACCATGTCTTATTAATTAAGAGTTAGATTTTATGAGATGATAAATAAGTCATTTTTCGGATTGTCCATGACAGCCTTGCTCTGAGACGTGTTATCATGCATCTGCATGATCTTATGGATTATACCTCTGTCATATGTGTAGAGCAAGCGTTCCTATTGAAGTGGATGGCGAGGAACCCTAGGATTAGAAAAAGGATAGTTATTACGTTTTCTTTTGTATGGAATGGAAAGACCTTGAAAGCTCAACATCAGGTTTGACTGTGTGTGTGTGTGTGTGTGAGAGAGAGAGAGAGAGAGAGAGAGAATGTTTCCTTGACTCCCTTGTGTAATGAGCTCCGCCTATAGTGCTTCCTCTGCATCTGAGGAACTTCAGCTGTGCATCTGAGGAACTTCAGCTCAAGCACAAGACTCAATACAGGTCGCAAAACAGAAACAGAGCATCGCTGTATCTTTTTTCCCCCATTTTTTTTATTTTTTTTTGGAAATTGAAATAAAACCACAATGGATGAGCGACTCCAACCTCGTTTCTGCACTCAGTCGGTTCCTTGACGTGCGCGTCTCCAGGCTTTGACGCACCTGAGCGTTTATTAGAAGCTCGTTGATTATTTTTTTTTATATCTGCAACTGATGCCAAATCCTCCATCGTCTTCTCTCATCTACACCGGAGTTTGCTGCAACTGATTTATTCTTATTATCATTACTATATTTTTAATTTTTTTATTTATTTTTATTTTTCTTCCTCGACTCCTCTTCTATGTGGATTTTCAGACATGGGGGACTCGGTTTTTGTCGACCGGCGCATCTCGTATCTCGTGAGTATTTCTCTATTGCTGTCTGGCCAATGCACTCGGCACGCGCGTGTCCCCGCAACTCGCGCGTGCGTTCCGTGCCTTTTAACCGGAACAAACTCTCATTCGGTCCTTAAAAAGAGCTCGTGTTCTATGTTTTCCCACTTTAAAGCTCCCAATTGACATACCTAAATATGCCTCCATTTATACTTTTAAAACGTGATATAATAATAATAATAATAACGCCTATTTTATGGACAGTTGCATTGTCGTGGGGCGCGCGCGCTTTTCAAGCAAAGAGTGTGCTATGGTGCTGCACTATGACACGCGTTTCCTGAGAGGAAATAGGTTTCTGGTGTGTCACACAACTTCTGGAGTGAAAAAACAGGTGAAAATACAATGTTTTATATTTGAGTTGGCACCATATAATATCTACCACTTTTTTCCTAAAAAAAAAAAAAAAAAAAAAGTTCAAGTTGCACTTGATCCTAATATGTGATCAAGTGTAGATTTAAAGCTTCTCAAGTGTAAAAACAACTAAAAACAAAGAAGGAAGTTTAAGTTGCATTTCATCACAGTTTTGCTATAAAGTGCAGTATTACGGCTTGACATGTGTAGTCTTAGTAATACATGAAGTATTGGTTGAATATGCAACAAATAATGTCAACAAAATAAAAGTGGGTTGCACTTGTTCACACTAGATGACACCAGTTTCAGGTGTGTTTGGTTTGTTGTTGTGCATGTTTGTTATAAACTGTCGTGACTCCTGAACTTCATGTGGGGTCCAAAGACTGTGGCAAATAAAATAGTTGTGATCCTTCCAGTGTATCCAGCACTATCTGGATAGTGTGTCCGAGTTTGAGAAATGTGTCTGAACATGGTTCTCAGAGCTTTATATTTGTAGCATCTGATTCTTCGTCCAGATTCTAGGGCATTCTTTCGCTGCCTCTGATAAGGTAGTGGCATGCTAGTAGGTGTGGCGCCGGTATAAGGGAATCAGATACAGCAGCTTTGTTGTGCTTATTTAACAGTGTCCACTGTCAGTGTCTATGCTGTTGGTCTACATTGCTAGGTGTAAGATGTCTTTATGATTGGCTTCCAAGAGAGTCTGATCATATCCGTAGGGGAAAAAACATGCAGTATAAAGCAGGAGAGCTGGAATTCTGATTAGAGTTGACTTACTGAGAAAGGATTTAAATAACTTCATACTTTGCACGTAACATCATAGATATGAGCATGTCTTTCATTATGGTCATACAATGTCAGTACTGCAGTACTGCCTACTGCATTTATAGGCCATATAATACTACTATTATATGCCTAACGTATGCCTGGGTCCACTGCAGCACCACTGGAAAAATGACACCACCATGCTTTATTTTTTCTGTGCGCTATAGCTTTGACAGTAACCTGGAAACCCTTGCAAAATGTTTCTGGATGTCTGTTTTATACATATACAGTAGATATGCATAATCAGAAAGATGATTTGAAGCGAGTAGACATTACATTGTTTTTTCCCCCATTTCTCTTTTAGAGAACGGTAAGTTAGTGGTTAGCACTTTTGCCTCGCACCTCTGCGGTTGCGGGTTTGAGTTCTGCCTTTGCCCTGTATTCTCTGAGTTAGCATGTTTTCCCTTTGAGAAAGTTTCCTCCCCCAGTTCAAAGATATGCATTGTAGGCCGAGTGGCATTGTATCCAGAATTTTTGTGTGCGGTTATGTCACAGAGTTCCCCCGTGAACCCTGTGTTGGAAAAAGAATGGATGTTTTTGTTCGATTTGTTTTCATCTTTTACCGAATTCTTTTTTTTTTTTTTTTTTTTTTTTACATCATATTGACCATGGAATGCCATATGGTTATTAAGTCAAGTCAAGTCAAGTTTTTCTAGAGCGCTTTTCACAACAGACATTGTCTCAAAGCAGCTTTACAGAATTTTAAAAGTGAAGGTGAACAATGTGTATTTATCCCTGATGAGCAGCCAATGGCAACTGTGGCAAGGAAAACCCCCTTAGATGTTATAAGGAAGAAACCTTGAGAGGAACCAGACTCAAAAGGGGAACGCATCCTCATTTGGGTGACATCAAGAGTGTGATTATCGTCTTTAAAACAATACAAAACACCAGAGGGTGAGAACTAACATGAGCCCTGGAGTGTAAGATTATGAGTAATGTTCTTTCTGCAGTGTTTTACAGTCATTATTACTGTTTAGCTATTCTACTATCATTAAACAAATAGAACATATGGGCGACAGGGATTCCTTCACTGCTGAGTCCAATCTCTCTTCTTACCTAAAAAATTTGAGTGGCAGAAAAATACCCTCAGAAATCTACTAAAGCTATTGAAGAATAACAATATGAGACGTTTGATCATGCTGTGACCTCCACCCCGGCTGGATCACTTTCAATATCTAATATCGTGCTGCTTACACTGATAATTCCATATAAATACTACAAATACTCAACCTCAAGTTATTGAAATATCTTGTTAATGAAAACAGTCGATGAATGCTCTGCATTATATCAATTCTTTTTTTGTTGTTTTTAAAGAAAATAGAAAACGTGGCCGTGTCTTTCTTTTCTGTTTCACCACTGCCACCTTACTCCTACTTGTACAATTAAAGGTTTAAAGTTGACAAGTTTACATCATGTGACGAGTGAAGTGTACACAGGTGCACAGATTTGTGAACATATTTCCTTCATTTTCCTTTATTTGGATTCTTTTTTAACTTAATTGTCACAAAATAGGCTTTTCATAAATATATATATACATCGTAGTTTTGCATTTTACAGAAAATAACCATGATGCAATTGTGACAGCTTTCTGCTACCAATATAAACGGGAAAGCTAAATAAATTAGTCATTCAGCACAGATTTTCTGTTTGTCTTTTCTTTCTTTCTTTTGGCCACATTACCAACATTTCATAAAACAGCCTTTATTGCTTGCTTAATTCTCACCATCAACTACTAAACGTTCTGTGATCGACCTGACCTGTGATTTGACAACAAGATTAGAAGTCCCTGGAGTGGCTCTTTTACACAGACCATGTTTGTAGAAGTCCAGCTGGACCCTAGTGAACACCATACGAGCGAATTGAACACTGTGATGAAACCCTGAGATTTTTTTGCTGTGTTTGTTCAGTTTTCGGTGCCTTGGGCAGAGTCACTGTTATACCTGAGGTAAACATTGCTGTGTAAAGATGAAGTAGCCATATATTGCAAATATTATTACTGACAGCATGAGGGTTTATTTTATCAAGGAGGTGAAGAGGAGTGGTGTAGTCATTGTGTCTTTTTAAACTCTTCTAATGTGTGTGTTTAGTTCATTGGCAGGCAATTGACTAGGATTAAAGGTGTTGGGCCAATAAAATATAATGGTTTTGGGATTCGTTTTGGGAATTCTTCTTCCTTTGGCTGCACCCATTAGGGGTTGCCACAGCGGATCATTTATCTCCATACTTATCTCTCCTCTACATCTGCCTCTACCTGCATGTCTTCATTCATCAATACAAAAACACCAATAAACCTCCTTCTTTTCCTTTTTCCTAGTTGCTTCATCCTCAGCATACTTCTACCGATGTACCACATCTTCTCCCTGTAACCGCACCACTCCACTGCCCTCCCTCTCATTCACACACATGTACTCTGTCTTACTCCTACTGACTTTCATTCCCCTTCTCTCCAGCGCGTACCTCTACCTCTTTATTCTCTTCTCAACCTGCTCCCTACTCTCACCACAAATCACAATATCATCCGCAAACATCATTGTCCATGGAGAATCTTGTCTGACCTCATTCGTCAACCTGTCCATCATTACTGCAAACAGGAAAGGGCTCAGAGCCGATCCTTGATGCAGTCCAATCTCCACCTTGAACCAGTCTGTTGTTCCTACTGCACACTTCACTGCTGTCACACTGTCCTCATATATGTCCTGCACCACCCTCACATACTTCTCTGACACACCAGACTTCCTCATACAAAACAAGGTTTTTGGGCTTTTTATCAGTCATCAATTCATATAGTTTCTGTTTCTCCTTTCTAATCTCACACACTCAAGGCATGTGCCAGTGCCAGTGTGTGCCAGTAATCAACTTAATTCAACAGCACTGTCGAATTTGTTTTTTTTCCCTACAGTAACCAATAACTCACTTAAGCTTTTATAGATGATGCAGCAGGGTATAATCTGAATCCTATATGGAACAGATCCAGAAAATTGTTATAAGCACAGGAAAAATTTCAATCCCTATTAGGTTCTGGTTTTCTTCTGTAAGTTAATGTAATGTAAATTGTTAAATGATATATGAAAACCTTTTAGACATTTCTACCACAATGTCTTTTGTGCTAAAAGGTAGTCATGTGAATCCTAAAAGAAATGTGTCAAAGTGGACAGATTGAAAAAGGAAATTTAAAGGTTTGCATTACAAGTGGGCTATGTATCTTAATGTCTTTAGCTATTTTATGCTTTGAAAAATATTGTACTACATGTGAAGACTAGCCAGCTTGTAGGCATTTGCTATTTTAGACCCTAAAACACATATTTGAAAGACAGACTGACATCAAAATCTACTCAGTCAAAGGAATTATCCATCTTCCATTTCTCATCAGTGGTTCACATTCTTTCATTTAACCCTCTAAGGCCTTTTACAGATCAGATGATCTGGGACACAGTTCTGTTTGAGCTGGCAAAGCCATTGTTTTCGAATGAAGAAATAGGTGCCACTTTTCTCTACAGGTATACGACAAAGCATTGATGCCACATACTTAATACAGGAGAGGAACAACAAGCTAATCTGCCTATTTTGTATCTCAAGCTTGATTTTGTTCAACCTAAAATAGCCCTGGTATCTGTCGTCTGTCATCATGCGTCCTTAGCTCACAGATGAGGTAGAACTACAAGAGATATGTTTTCAAATGTCCCTTTATGACATACAGTAGCATCTCATAGGAAATACAGTTCCGTACATGTCCTATTACCTAGGTCCCCTGGTGGTCTAGTGGTTAGGATGCGGCGCTCTCACCGCTGCGGCCCGGGTTTGATCCCCGGTCAGGGAACCAACCCCAGCCACTCTTAGTGTCGGTCCCAAGCACGGATAAATGGGGAGGGTTGCGTTAGGAAGGGCATCCAGCGTAAAAACATGCCAAGTCAAAACATCCGCTGTGGCGACCCCTGATGGGAGAAGCCGAAAGAAAGTTTTACATGTCCTATTACCTATTATCGATGGCTCAATATTTACTATAAACAGACACAGGATATTTTTTAAGCCTTCACTAACTGAATGGTGGAGGTCTTATGGTTTCTGGAGATCCTTGCTAAGCCTAGCGCAAGGTGTCAGTGATAAAACAGCAAATTCACCCGAATTTATTTCCACAAACAGATGAATCGTAAATGAAGCAGAACGTCTGTCCGAGTTCCTCAGTCGCAAGATATCTAAAGAACGAGTGGTTGAATGTGCATTGGATTTACTAAAAAAAAATAATACTAACCGACAGATGAACTGTTTGGACTTTTGACTTGAGACAATCGGGGTCAAAATGACAACAAGGTCAAATGTCTCAAATAGTTTTTCCATTCATTGCTTTGTTTATATTCTAAGGGCATATCTGGTATACGTATTTTATTTTCTGGAGAAACAGTGTGAAAACTAGAAAAGCTGGAAGACAGATTGATGATAATGTCATCCTTGGTTACTTTTCGATGAGCAAGTTGTTACACTGCTAATGTAAAGATGTGTAAGTTCAGGCTCAGCCTTCACAGTGTAATGCAGCGGTCTCCAACCTTTTTTTGCAACAAGGACCGGTTTAATGTCAGACAATATTTTTACGAACCGGCCTTTAAGGTGTGGCAGATAAATACAACAAAAATAAAATGATACGACCGGCATAAAAACTGGTGTTTTCTAAATATAATAATAAACGTGAATCCACTGTGATTTTTTTTTTTGTTCATTGGGGGTTTGAATTTAGTGTTAATGTATTATGTTAACAGTCGGAGCGGCCCCTTTAAGAAGGTAGCGGATGGAGGTAAGACATGTGACCGAGGCATCTTGACATGCATCAAGAGTGAGTCATAGACAGACGTGGCGGAGAGAATCTGGTCATTTTCCAAAATAAAACATCGTTCAGAATCAGATAATAAATAAAATGCAAAAAATGTAAGTTATGTATTCTTTCTGTGCGGCCTGGTACCAATTGGCCCACGGACCGGTGCCGGTCCGTGGCCCGGGGGTAGGGGACCACTGGTGTAATGTGAGTCAAGTGTATAGTAGCATCTACTCTTGCTTGTCTTCAGAGCTGTTTATGAACATTTTGTGTTTTAGATTCAGGGTAATGAATAATTCCCTGGAAAATTAATAATTCTGTGCATTTGATGGCATCAAAATGTTAAAAACATTGACTTCAAGCATCACAAAAATTGGTGGCTTAGTAGTAGTTACACACAATGCTAAATAATCCCTTGAACTTTCTTAATTGTAAGTTGTTTTGGCTAAAAGTGCCAACCAAAACCTGATATTGTTATTTGTGGTGAGAGTAGTGAGCAGGTTGAGAAGAGCCTGGAGAGGTGGAGATATGCGCTGGAGAGAAGGGGAATGAAAGCCAGTAGGAGTAAGACAGAGTACATGTGTGTGAATAAGAGGGAGGGCAGTGGAGTGGTGCGGTTGCAGGGAGAAGAGGTGGAGAAGGTGGAGGAGTTCAGGTACCTGGGGTCAACAGTGCAAAATAATGGAGAGTGTGTTAGAGAAGTAAAGAAAAGAGTGCAGGCAGGGTGGAGTGGGTGGAGAAGAGTGATAGCAGGAGTGATTTGTGAGAGTAGAGTATCTGCAAGAATGAAAGGGAAAGTTTATAGGACTGTGGTGAGACCTGCGATGTTGTATGGATTAGAGACAGTGGCATTGAGTAAAAGACAGGAGGTGGAGCTGGAGGTAGCAGAGCTGAAGATGTTGAGGTTTTCGTTGGGAGTGACGACGATGGACAAGATTAGAAATGAGTTTATTAGAGGGACAGCGCATGTAGGACGTTTTGGTGACAAGGTGAGGGAGGCGAGATTGAGATGGTTTGGACATGTGCAGAGGAGGGACATGAGTTATATTGGTAGGAGAATGCTGAGGATGGAGCCACCAGGCAGGAGGAAAAGAGGAAGACCAAGGAGGAGTTTATGGATGTGGTGAGGGAAGACATGCAGGTAGTTGGTGTGAAAGAGGCAGATTTAGAGGACAGGGTGGTATGGAGACGGATGATCCGCTGTGGCGACCCCTAATGGGAGCAGCCGAAAGAAGAAGAAGAAAATCAATGTTAAGTAGAGGATAGTGATCATATCTGTATTAGATTGCTTAGTACAGATATTGGTGGCCATTGGTGACAGTTCTGGTATTTTAAAGCCACAACAAATCCTGAACCTAGAAAAAACCAAGTCGTGGTCCTTCTTGAAAACCTGATGAAAAATTTACATTTCTTTCAATTAAAAAAAATTAAAAAATTAACACCACTTGTGATTCAGGAACTAATCAAAGGCTTATTGGACCTTTAAAATGACAAAGTTGTAGAAACCGCATTCCTGCATTAAAAAGGATTTTGAATTATGCTTTGAATGAAAAAATAAACATTTTAAATATACAGTTTTGTATCTGGACATAACTTTTTCGTGCTTTGTTGTACAATGAACAATCATGTCTCTCAGTGACCATTTGAATAGCCATGGCGGTATTTCCTTTACCACATCAAACAAATGCAACATGCTGTTTTGAATATACTTAGCATATGATCTTGTATTTAATGTTTGAATAAATGGGTAATATAGTGATGTTTCTTTTCATACAGTGCAAAATATGATTAAATCAACTAGCAATCATAATAAACATCATAGAAAAGTGGAATATAGTATTAGTATGGCTGGTTAAAGCATACAGGAATCCCTCCAGTGTTATCATTCTGCTGTTTCTCTCATTTGTTGAAGCAATTCTGAATTCAGACTCCGAGACAGACACTTGTCTCATTTAAGTCTGTGTTTTATAAGGGAAGGTCAATTATACCTGATAAAGTGTTCAAAATGCCAGCGTGAGTCAACAAATTAAAATCACATTTAACATCAAATTGATAACCCACAAACCATATCCAAGTATGTTTATAAAGATTGTTATGATCGCCTATCTAGATGTTATTGCTGAAAAACATTTTGCGTCTTTCTGTCGGTTTTGGTGAACCGATTTAAAGTCTGTTTGGAGGAAACAGAATGGAAAGTATGTTACAAATAAATAGTGTGTGTTTGAACATACAAGCTGGTGTGTGTACACTAAGTGTGTTTGGGAGCTGTTAGAGCTGTTTGCTGAACATAACGTCCATTCCAAAGGAGTTTTTTTTTTTTTTTTCTTTGTAATGGGAACCATTATCTCTGGCACCTGGTCTGGCCTGGGACACCACTATTTCAGTCCAACACCAACCACAAAGGAGATAAAAACCTGATAGTATGGCCTAAAAGATGAGATAACACATCAAAGGCACTCCAATCACTCATGAAAGAAAGAGTGGAATTGTAATTGCAGTGGATCCAGAGTTCTCTTTTTTTTCTCCCACGTTTAGATCTAGCTTAATATAATAACAAGTTGATGTTAGGCAACTGCCCTGTCAGTGCTGCTATTGAAGAGATACAGAACATAGCGGTATGCGCTTGGAAAGCTGGAGTCAACAAAGTCCTTGACAACATTGTTTTGGATTGTTTTGATCATTTGCCATTATTACGGCGGTTCTGAAGCAAGTCAGCAAACACACTAGCAATTGTCCTAAAGTGGTGTTAATGAAAGGTGTCAACGGTGGACCAGAAACATGCATTTTTTCTTTTTTCTTTTTTTTTTTTAAGCTTTGAATATTGCACCCAAAGGGTTCTCAGGGGTTTTGTAGGATAATTAAAGACTCATAGGTTTGGAAAAAAGCTGTTGGAAAGAACAACTAGGCTCTGTGGAGTACTTGTTAGGATACTATAGTATTATTTGTAATTTATGCGTGTTCGCTTTTTTTTTTTTTTGGCAATACATTTATTAACTATGAGATGAAGGCTGGGAGGTTGTTCTCGACGCTCCTCGACGTCCTCAAACTTGGAAATGAGATGTTTCTTTGGAAGCGCACACAAGGTTTAAAGGTAGAAGCTGAAAGTATATGAGTTAATATGAAGCAAATGAAAGGAAATGTGAATTCAAATAAATTGGTTCGGGAATGGTGTTGTAAATATAGAGTTGAACTAATTACCAGCTGACAATATCTACTGTGAAAAAATCAAAGAAACTTTAAGAAGTTCCCAACTCTCGATTTTATGAAACGCTTTTCTGGCACTTTTTTCAGCACTCAAGGCTTTTCATTTATTTCCTACATTCATTGAATATCCTTGTCCTGTTTTAAAGTCCTTCAAAACTCAAAAAAGGGTTAGGGAGTGAAAGAAAAGGGAAGACAGTGCAGGTCAGCTACAGAAGAACCTTGCTACTTGTGGGATGAGGAATCTGAACATTTTGTATACTTTCATCCCTCTTTGTCTCACTGTGGAACATTTTGCAAGCTGGTGTCTCATGCTGAACGAATGCGGCGAATCCCAAACCTCTTTTCTGTACACAAAACAATTTCATAACTTGTTTCTCTTCACACTCTATAAGGTCTTGTTCTGCCTTTTAGCCATGATATTACATTCTCAAAAATAAACAGTTGCACAACCTTCAGCCACGGTTCGCTCTGATTGGTTGGAAAGTAGCGCTTTCTTTGATTATCCAGAGCAGTCCAGACAGTAGCTCAAGCAGCAGTTTTATATTTTTTTATATTTATAAGGATTATTTGGGTTATTGATTGGAAGGTTGGGGTTCTAAGCCCAAGTAATGCCAAGCTGCCACTCTTGGGCCCTTGAGCAAGGCCCTTAATCATCTCTGTTCCTGAGGCTTGTTCTATATTATTCTTGTTTTAATAGGTTTCTATTAAATGGGTTTCTATAGTAACCACTTACACAAGAAGTTGCATTGCCATTGCTCTGCATAAATTGACTAAATGTTGTTGTAGTTGTTGATCTGTTTTTGTAATATTATGATGCATCATGTAATAACCCTTGTGTACTGTCTTTAAAATAGTTGTGTGTTTCTGTGTAAGTATCTATTGACAAAAACATAACCTATTTTAATTCCAGGAAATACAGAAGCTCAACCTCAAACAGCTTCCTGTAGTGCAATTTTAGTTTCTGGTCTGTCACTGATATATTGAAGTACATTTTCTGTTACAAACGCTGAGACTTGTCCTAGCAGTGTATCCCCTATGCTTTCATATAAGCCTGTATCGGATATATTGTGAAAGGCCGGGTCACAGTGCGCTTAGGTACGTGAACAGACTTAATGATGGTACTATAGTAATGTAGTAGTAGTACATAGTAATGACCACATTGTAATGACCATAACCAATCAAATGAAATTAAATGGTATTTCAGATGTATAGGACTGTGTAGAAATAGGACTAATTAGAATGCAGAAGCGTAAAAATGTCTAACAATGATCTCTCACTCAATTGAGCAATATATACAGTATATCACGATCAACCACTATGTGAATGAATTGTGGGTAATAAACTTTTTACATTCACCCCAAGCTGCAACGAAAGTTTAGAGCTCAGAACTGTGCAGTTGATGCATTTTTATAACAATACGTTTATTAACAAAATATTGCTTGGCGAATGTGGGCGGAGTTCAAATCTCCAATGTTTGCATGGTCTTATCATGTTGTCTGATTCCTAGGTTTTCTTTCGAGCTCCTAAATACATGCTACTTGTTGATTAGCTACTTCAAATTGTGCTTAAGTGTAAATAATTGCGTGAACACGTGAGCTTGAGGTTGGTGTTGTACAGTGGACATTGTATCCAAGGTGTAGTCTCAGGATTCCCCGCAATGCAAAATAAAGCCGCTACCGAAGATGAATAAATGAATGTTGAATGACGGATGAATGGAATCGGTCCTGCGCATAGGTCTGAACTGTAGAGGCATTCCGACTGTGCCTTCAGGTGTTACACTTAAGCTTTAGAGCATGACATCAGGAGTTCTCTCTGATCAGGGGATTATATTCACATAAGCTTGGGCTTGTGTAAACGAAATACTTGCTTTTTGTCAGTTTTCTGGCATCAGGCTGTGCAAATACCCTGGATTCCAACTTATCGTTACAGAAGGATTCATAGAAGGCAAATAATCAGAAGGGGGTAGTAAGTCAGTGCGTGCTGGAGCATAAACTTCGAATTCATCTTGCATTCAGGGTTTTTCTTTGCAGTGACGTTCCAGGCATACCATCGCCTTCAACTTTAATATCTCAACGGATTAGCGTCCACTTTATCTGCTGGTGTTTCACATTTGCTTAGGATTTACACGCACAAAGCTTTAGAAGAGAAGACGAAGGCCAAGATGAAACCGTTGTGGAAACACTGCCAAATGTCCACCAAATGACACTCTGTCACTGGGATGTCTCAGATTTTTGGTCCATGCTTGCCCATCCTTTGTCTCATATCACGTGTGTTTTTTTTTTATACCTATATACCTATATACCTATACCTATATACTATTATATTACTATTACCTACTAAAAGCTGTATATCGACAGGTATTATCATTAGCAAAGAATGAGAAATTAGGACAAGCCATACTGTCTGCATGTTCTATTATCATGTGAAGATTTTTTTTTACCAAAATTGGACTGTATTGTACTGTATGTCTATGTCTTTTCTGTTCAAACATGCTCCTCAGCAATGTATCACCTCAATCAAAGGGTCTGCAGGCAAAGGCAAGCCACGAATTCCTTCTCTTTCTCAATTAGGATCCCTTTTGTTTGCAAATGTCTTCTGTTGCATCGCAGCACGTGCCTTTACAACCTTTAAGACTTGCGCTCCCCGGGGGTGTTTACTTTTCTCTCTCGCTTATTTTGCAAACAGGCCGGCCCGAACCAGAAAGAATGTTACCTTGTTAGGCGCTGAGATGTGCGTGATTCCGAATAAGAGTAACACTAATGTCTGGCTGAGGTAACATTTTAAACCGCTCGCACTTATGTGTAATTGCATTACACCCTAATGAGCTCGGCGTTCATCGTAATAAGGTATGAAAGCACTTCGGAACATTAGCCCTAATTGTATCACGTCTAGCATTTGGAAAGTCCAAACACTCCAATGAGTGGCACCTTTTATTGTAATTGTGATCCCAATCGCAAGGTAGAAACAGTCGTGGCTCCGATCCTAAGATTATTTGAACCCCGAGAGAGACCTTTTCGAGCAAAAACTCGCTCGGTCTATTCAAGATGCGTTTGGAGAAGTTTGGACTTGATCAGCTCAGCGTTTCATCGGAATCAGAATCGAGTTTTTAGGCCAAGAGTGTTGACACGATTTTGTTTCCAGCTGTTGGTACCTCCTTTTTTTTTTTTTTTTTTTTTTTTTTTTTTTAAGTTTAGCTTATAGTCTCTAAGTTAGGCTTATAGACAAGACTTATGTAACTGAACCTCGACCACTCAGCTGTTGTCGCTAAATGAGATCATTGTAAGTCACTCTGGATGCTGTAAATGTAAAAATGTTACAAATTACAACTCCATTAAAATGTATGGAGTTTTCAATGCATAAATGTCATCTCAGTGATACCACATTCATTTAAAAGAACATAATTGCATTATAAACGCACACACACAAAAAGATTTGTATAGATGAACAGTGTGTTTAGTTGTTGTCCAATATATCCAACATTTAAACAGATACCATCTCCTATTTTTTTCTGGCATCCTGAAAATCAGTAGAACATTCAATTTGATATATATCAGCAAACGTCCTATTAGGTACAATGCTCTACATTCACACCCAAGTGTCCACTGCTGTCTGTCTGCCGTCGAGCCGTAGTGCCGCTGAGAGCTGTTTAACGTCGACCAGCTCTTAGCACATCTGTAAAACGTACGTGCCGTGCACTTTTATAGACTTCTCTGTAAATATTTTAACAAGCAAAGACAGACTTCGTTATTCAAATACCAGCATCGAGATTAAACCGCCTGCGTATTTACAATGCGTAACCTTTAAGAAGTGTTTTTTATTACGCCGCTCTGTGGATTTTTTTCAATTTTACATAAAAAGCCAATTGTCCTGGGGGGGGGGTCAAGAGGTCGAATACCAACTCCATCAGGGGTCAAATACCATACGGCCGTGCCTCGTGTTTTATCACATAACAGGATGTTTTGCCATCGCGTGCACACCTCAAGCTGCAAAGTGTAAAAAATTATTCGAAATGTAACCATAAATGGAAATTCGATTTGCAGTTGAATGTACACGAACAGTCCAATGGATATAGAAAGAATGCACGTTCTGCTTAACGCAACTTTTGCAAATAGTTGTTTTGGTTAATGATAAATGGTAAATGCGTCAAGTTAAACCACATCCCAGTATTGACCATGTAGATCAAATACTGTCGTTTTTTTTTTTTTTCTCCTTCTTCCTTGTATCACACTTTTTTTTTTTTCTTTGCTAAGTCAAATTGTATACAGAAAAAAAATCCTCTGTAGCACAACATTGTCATGTTAAGTAGGTCAGCATTACATGACACAAAACAGCCTTACCACTTAGCGGCTGGATTTGTGCCAGGATGCCCAGCAATTGTTCCACAAGCAAGCTTGCGTATCGATGACTTATTGATGGCCTGCATACGTGTGTGTATCATCGAGCACTCGTTGGCAGTGTGAACACGTCTGTGTGTGTCCTAGGGACTGGCACATTTGTAGGCAGCATATTGGAGTGGCAGCAAGAAGCATTAATTATAACGCTGTTGCTGAGAGCATTTCAACCACAGAACATCTGTGTTTGACTGAAGGAGGACTGCTGAAGTGTCTGGTTTTGGTTAGACTTTTAGTTTAATATCTGCTAATATTATATTATTTAGATATTTTTTCATTTATTGTGACACTAAACCAATAAAAGAATCAATAAGCAGTTGCATATGTATCCGCTCCCCTTGGTCTCTGACCTTCTGTATTATCCATGGCTATATGTTTGCTTCTCTGACTAATGTTTCTTACCTGGTTACTTTTTTTGGTGGACGGCTTCCTCTAGCCCTTTAATCAATATTGTGCCTCATTGTTTCAAGTTTTAATAAAGGATTAATGGCGTATTATTGGAGTTTCAAAGCATGGAAATTGTTTTATTAACACATCCCTGATTAACACTATTCTCCTAATTCATTCTCAGAGACGTTTGGAAAGCTCTTTATTCTTCATTAAGCTCTTTGTAGTGAAAAGTTTTTGGGGTCTTCTACAAAATCGGATTATTTATATTGAGGTCATGTGACCGTTTAATTGGAAACTGGTGGACTTCCCAGTAATTCCACTGATTATTTTGTGTTTTCGGAGAAAAGCTGTTCGCACCAGAATCCGATGGGTTTGGTTGGGGGTTCAATACTTCTATAATCCCAATACACTACTTATCAAAATAAAAAAAATAGCTGTATAGATTAACATATGTTACCATGTTAATCTCATTTAAATGCATTTTAAATGCAGGTTGTATTCTTCAGGGATTATTGATGCAAAACATAAATAGATGTCAATCAGTTATCATAAAAAAGGCGGCTACACTTGGTGATAATGCAACTGAAGTTCTGAATCTAGAGCAGCTTTCAATTTTGAAGTTGGATTTGCACAAGTTCGCATAAAAAGATGCAAAGGAACAGTGTCCGAGAATCCTCAAGTGTCAGAGAGAACTATTCTTGGTGGGCCACGATAAAAACGATAGAAATCATTCTGAAGTTTTGACAGTGTGAAGTGTCCTGCATTCATCTGTTAAACATCTTGTCACTTGTTTTCACAGCTTTTTAAGCCACACACGTCAATAGGGTTGGTCAGGCCCAGGTCAACAGATAATGCAAGATGGGTTCGGGGGTTAGTCTCCTCTCTTCCTATGCTTCCCCAATCTCTAGTGTATCTCTTGTGAACAGTTGTCTCCAGTCTGAGAGGGTCCACCAGACCATGAAGCATGCTAATGTCTCTTAGTGTCTGCTTTAACAATTCTACTGACCGACATTCCCTTTCTTTAACCTGAGCTCTGATATTCTGGTATAGGATAAGGTTTAATGCTGCTCTGACCATGCAGCGTTAAATAGTTGTTCTTTTGGAAATAAATGCATCAGTGTAAACTCGCTTCTTGTATGTACCACTGCTGTGTAAGAGATTTACTTAATACACGGACAGTTGTTTGAAACGTTTAAAACAGTATATTATTTAATATTATCTGAACCATCAGTGTCTATAATGAATTATTTAGTAGTTGTAATTGGGTCAATTCTAAAGTTTATAAGTTAAATGAGTTTTCTACACAGTACACCACATTGTGCTCTAAAAAGATTACAGAGATCAGTTGATGGACTTGGAATATTCTCCTGTAATATGTGTTTTGTTGATGTTGGTTTCACCTGCACTATATGCACATTGACTAAAGCACATCTTTTACATTTAGTCCTGCACTGCAAAAGCCTTCGATTGCTCCCATGGGGACTGTGGGATTACCACAGGAATGCAGCTCTCTACTGCGAGTTTTGGTTATTGAAATATCTTCCGTGAGCAGAAATTGCCTGTTGGCCTAACGAAACCGTTTATGACACTTAATGCTCTGAGAACACATCAATTAATACAACAACTATTTGCCTTCATGCTGGTCTGTAAAGGCTCCATGACATCCTATCCGAGCGCTAACGATGGCTCTGAAACTAAAAACTCTGACCAAACAATTCTTTGGAGAGACATGAAGTTCTTCCTTTTGACTCCTTCTTTTCTACAGGAATTCTTACGAGTTAAAGTTCACGTTTGGTGATTGCGTCTGAATTTCAGGAAGTTTGATTTGGAGGAGAAAATAGGGGCAAATTGCACTGGAGCTCAGCACTTTAATCTTTTAGGTCAACAAATGACAGGATGGGATTTGGTGACAGTTTGCAGATGCTACAAAGTAATGAATAGGGTTCTGTCCCATCACAATGTCTCCTAACATCATCTTGCATCAGGATAAGGCATAATGTTATGGTTCCTTTTGGTCAGCTCGTGCATTCATGCATGACTGCATATTGCATAACACTAAATCAAGATCAAATTCAGTTTACAAAGTTTTAAAACCTACTGTAAAAGTGGCAAAGTAACAGTCTTGAAGTCTTTTTTTACCTTATCCCAAATTAATATGCAAACTTAGAACACCTGACCGTCTTTGACCGTCTACACTAATCCGGATCAAATGGAAAACAGCGTTTTTCCGGCTAAAAACGAACCGCATGCACACTTTTGTTTTCAATCGTTTCCCAAAAGTTGCTCATTTACAATGAAACGCCTGAAAACGCTTATGTCCCTGTACTGCGCATGAGCATGTCCCTGTACTGCGCATAAGACGTTTTGTGACACAAAATGCCTCATCCTTTTTCGAATGTTTCCGTTTTCACGTTCCACACCACAACACGAAAATGCCGTTTTTCAAATGTATCTACGTTAGACAGCGTGTTCCAAAAGCTGAAAACGCCGTCTCAGTGTTTACAAACAAAAACGTATTAGTGTCAAAATAGACTTAACGTATAAGGGGGATTTTGGGTTTGTCCATTGGGACTTGCTAATTCATTTACTTTGCCGTAATGCTGCATCTCAAACCTCTTGATGTGGTTTAATCATATTGCATCCATTAATTTTTCAAAGCCACTTTATTCTGGTCAGGGCCACAGTAGATCCTTTAGGAACACTGGGATTACACCATGGATGGGATGCTATTAACATTGCCTTCTAGGAGCAATTTAGCACATCCAGTTCTTTGACCAAAGTTTTTTTCTTTCCTTAAAGATGGGAGCACAGTACTGTATAATCAGAGTATACAGTAGGTTTACTGGTCGGCGCTATCTCGGGTTTTGTGTCTTGTCTTGTGTTGTCTGTCTGCACTGTCTGTCTGTACTGTTTTTTGTCTGTACTGATTGCACTAGGTTGCACTCGATGCACTTTACGTAGCTTGTGTTGTGTTGTAGCTCTATGTTGTTTAGTGTAGCACCAGGGTTCCGGATGAACGTTGTCTCGTTTTTACTGTGTACTGTGTAACACTGTGTATAGTAGAAATGACAATAAAAGCCTCTAGACTTGAGGAAACCCAGACAGACAAAGTGAGAACATAACTAAAACTTAAGCTCATATCAGTGACTGTTACTGTGTGCTACACACTGCCCCACCTTTCATCCTTGGTTTAATCGAATGGATGCAAATCAGTTTGAATTGTATTGCATGCATTTACATTTGTGCAGTTTTGTTGAAACTTGCTTTTTTTAGTGTGCTGAAGTTACACATTAGGAATAGTCTAGTTGTATGAACAATAAGAAGCTCTCAAATTTGCCTATTTCTTGGTCTGAGTTTCATTTTGATTGCAACTAGAAATCCGACCAATCCAATTAAGAATGGCAATGGGCAAAACATTATCTAATAGTAAACTAGTCTGATTCAATAATAAACCCATCCGATTTATGGTTTTCTGTCTGATCCAGGTGTCATGAGGGTTTTGAGCTACACCAAGATGGGCTCTTGAGCAAGGCCCTTAAATTTAATGTATAAATAAGATAATTGTAAGTTGCTCTGAATAAGAGTGTCTGCAAAATATGCCATATAGATAATATGTTATGAACATTATCTATAGACAGTAGTGCCTTCAGTGTGTTCTTGAGATCACAGGAAGGATACCAGAGGTCTGTAAGACCGATTCAATAACCTGCCATTTTAGAAAGTAATGGTTACAGATACAGCTTGCTCATCTGTAACTCCCATCAGATCTAGTATTTGGAAAATGGAGCAGCACGCATTGCCACAAAAGACAGCCACATGTGGGAGAATTCGGTTTGGCTTAATAGTGAAGGAACAGGGCAGAAAAACAACACATGGGAATTGACCCACCCATGCGAAAAAGCTGCCGTTTTGCCCGCACAAAAAAAAAGTTTACAGTGTGACAAACGGGTTACACATTCCAGTTCAGTCATGGAGATTTTATAGTGTACAGAAAAGGCAGCGTAACATTATCAACATTCTGTTGATCTGCAGTGCAATGCCAGGCTGTATCCTTATCTTTACCGTGCCAACACTCTCCACTTTATTGTTTTGCCTGGAGCATAATCGAGCTCTCTGGTTCTCACACAAAGATTTATGCAAACATGTGGGTGGCTTAGATTTCAGCCATGTGCATGGTTTATCATCAAATAGAGGTCTGATTCACACACTACATACCTTTGGTTAATATCACTGAAAATGAGTTGTAATTCAAAACCACATCTTTACGTACTCTATAATGTAGAGTTGCTATTTTGCAATATTTTGAAAGTATGTTCAGCATTTTACGAGATCATATCTCATATCTGGCATACTGAGGCACCTGATTGAATCCATGTGATGGTATGTGGAAGTAAAAGTTTGTGCAAGGTATATGTACATGGCTTCTTGCTGGAAAAGAAAAACACTTGAGGCATCTTTTTCCCTTTCGGCCATTCACTATAAAATTGCTTACTTTTGCTCATCTTAATTTTATTGCTAGCATTTTTGGTAATATAACTGTTTGAAAATTTCCATCTTAGTCTGTTTCTACAGACTATAATCACTTTTGGAAATGGACTTTATTCAGGTTCAATAAAACATTTAAAGCAAACTAATTACTAGGAATTCAATTCCTTGTAATGTAGTACATAAAAAAAAAGAAAAGAAAGAAAGCTATCACACCCTTTTTGATAGGATTTGAAAATGACAAATAAAACTATTCTGTAAAACTGTTCTGTTTTGTCGTAAATACAAATTTAAGTAAACATGACTAAGCAATTCACACTCTACACATGCCTAACACTACCAAATGTTGTTAAGTAAGCTAGCTAGCTAGCTAACTTCTTGTAAGTTAGTGGTTTTGTTTCGTTTAGCTTGGGTTAGCAGTGCTTCTGTTTATTGAACATGCTAGAAGTTTCAGCAGAGCTAGCGGTGTAACATGTAAGTTAGCTTACTGGTACACAAGTGGGATTTCAATATTGGGGTCTTTTAGTGAGCAAATGAAAAATAACCAAAATTGAAAAGTAGAGAAATCAAACATGTTTTGCTAATCAACAAAATTAGCTTCCATTGTGTTTGCTAGCATCTACATCCTAACATTATGAGTAATAAACCCAACCGTAGGCAAATCCATCATCGGCGATAGCTCATTCTTGAACATAAGGTTGGATTGTTATTCCACTACCGTGAGCACTGTAGGTTCTAGTAAAGTTCAAATAACTTAGCTTACACAAGTCATGTCTCAGACGGCATTGTTATATTTTCATCAGTTCGGTTTATCAGTTCATCAGTACTCAAAGTTGTCAAAGTATACATTATATTACAATTTGTGTTATTGTATACATTAGCTAGTGGTTATATACAGTACAGTAGCTAGTTGGATAAAAAAAACTAGCTATTTTCAAACTACAAATGTTGTGTTATATTTCCTGTCATGTTACTAGGGATTTTTTACAATATGATAAGCTGGTCTAAAAACATCCCAGGTGTCAGGGTACAACATTATTAATTATGAAGATTTGCATATAAAGAACCATAGCAAACCAAACAAAATCCCTAATATTGTCTTCTTTTTCTTTATTTTTGAGAATAAATGTCTCATACAATCCCATACCATGTCAGTTTTAATCACTTAATTGCTATAAAGAAAAAGAGAATGTGCTAAGCCACAAAACAAAACAATAAAAACCCCTAAAACTGTGCAGCAGTGTGCAGCGTGGTTTAGCCAAGCATAGATAGTGGTTTTGTTTCGTTTAGCTTGGGTTAGCAGTGCTTCTGTTTATCGAATATGCTAGAAGTTTCAGCAGAGCTAGCGGTGTAACATGTTTACAGCTGTCGCTGAATTACACAGCTAAAGGGTTTTCAGTGCAGTCCTCATCCCCTGCACAGAGAAACGAAGGTTGCTGTAGTGTGATTCATGGGGTGTCCCGAGGGAGGAGGTTGTGAAATCTAATCTACATTTTTAGAGAATTGCAGCCAGATACCAAAAGGCTAGGAAGGTAGATGGTATTTTGAAGAAGAAGAAGAAAAAAAAGTCAAGTGAAGGTTCAGTCATACACAATGACTGGCTGTAAAAAGCATGGCACTATTACAACCATAAATGTAATTCCCACTGAAACCGAAAGTGCAGTATTCACAGATTTTCTAGCAATGGCTGCTTTAGGCAAGAACAAATGGTGAAAAAATAAACAAAGTTACCCCAGGCTTGTGTTTCCAACAACAGTTTCTAATTTGCAAACCTTTCATTTACTGAAACAATCCATGACCACATAGTTTTTTTTCTTTTTTTTATTGCTTTGTCGTAGTGTTTAATAATCAAATGAAAATCCACTCCGAAAAGGAAAAGAGTTGTTATTGGAGCATGTTTCCTGCTAGGGAGTGTGCTGGTTATGATTAAAGGTAAGGATGAAAAGAACCAGTCCTCTTTATTCGGCTTTGAGAGGATCTGAAAAAGCTCAAGCAGTCGACAATCAATCTTTAATCTCTATCATTTTGGAAGGGAAAGGTGGGAGCAGCGAAATTTTCTTTGAAACTTGATAGACTGAGTTGTATATGTGTGTGTTAGAGAGAGAGAGAGAGAGAGAGAGAGAGAGAGTATGTAAGACGAAGAAGTGAAGCAAAATTCCAGTGTGCTATTGTATGGTTTTTGGTCATTGTCTGACTTTTGGCTTCTGCTGGTTTGCGTGCTCTTGGATGATTTTCCTGGGCTGTGCGTGCGTGTCGGTCATTCGGTGTATTAGATTCGGTTTTCTCTCCAAGCAATCTATTGGCAGATGCAAAAAAAATAAATAAATAAAATAAGTCACTAAAATCAATCTTCTTTGTCATTTCTTCGGATACAGGTTTGAAATAAAGTTCTACTTTCCTGCCCATGTTCCTAATACGCTCTTCACTGCATTTCTGTGTAATATTTCTGTATATCAGAAGATCAGACTTCTACTGCCACTAGTAAAGGGATAAATTTTTGTCTATAGTTTGATTATTGATCAATTAATTATATGATCTTAACATCCTTCCTGCATCATGGTAAGTAATTTACTGGGTATCTTATGAAAGTGGTCAAATTTGTCTCAATTCATTTTACTGCATCATCTGTACTTTATTATGTAACATAATACATCACTATATCAAAATAATGTGTATTATTTATAGTGATGAAATACATGCTATTGGTTAATGATTGAAAGGTAGCTGTTGTTGCTAGTAAAATTTTTTGCTGGTTTCTTATCTGTACCTTTGCAAGCATAGAATTGTTTGTTGAATTCTTTGGTGTACTACATTTTGTCACTAAATGTGACAAGAAAATGTATAATTTCAAAGCAAGACACTATATGATTGACATTGTGGTGCACCCTGTGGGCAAAATCCTGCTAACGTCTCATTCACGTGCCACTAACTCGATTACTAAAAATCTGAAGATCAGCAACTCTCACTCTAATAAGGATTTTGGCCAGAAAATTGCACAACACGTATCAGAACCTCTCAGGGTTTTGCTGGAGTTCTTAAGCTAAGACTAAGGCCAGGCTCACGTATATCATTCTTGTTTTAAAGTAGTTGCTAAATAATGTGTAGTCATTTAGTCATAATCAATAGACAGTATAAGGAGCTGAAAAACCTTTTTGAGGTTTAAGGATGCAGCAAAAAAAGGTTCCATCGAGACTGCATAACTGAAGAAAAAAAAGAGAAAAGAAGCACTTGAGTGCTGTAGCAGTGGTAAACAGGATTAGGATTTGGGTTGGGTTTCACTCAGAGATAAAAAAAAAAAAACTGCTTCAGCTGTTAAGCTCAGATTTTCACAAGCCGTTTGTTTGCCCTTTCACATTAGATAAAGTCTATTTGTTAAATAGACGAATTGCGTATGAATTGCACAATATGACAGCATTTCATCCTCGGGTCTGTGCATAATAGTGGCTCATGACAAATGATTTGGAATTTGTCAGGACCTGCTGCAATGGGAGGGGAGTTTTGCTTGTTTTTGCTCATGTTGGTGTTGAAGGCTAATTGATCAGTGCTTTCAGCGGCTGTGTTATTGCGTTATTGTTAAAATTGCTGCATGGTCTCATGCGACCCTGGCTAATATTAAAAATATTTCCTTTGTTAATATAATTTAATTCCATTCCTGAAGATTTCTGAAGAAAATGTGATAAAATTGGACTAAATGTACATCTGATAGGGGGTTTACAACTGAACAGGAAGCTAGTTTACCGTTTCTGCCGTTCTTTCCTGCTGACTAACTCCTTGAGTTTTTTTAAATGCTGTATGTTGTAATCATTAACAAACTTCATAAGCAGACTGCAGAAAAGTGAAGGATTTATTATCAGGCACACAAGGCAAGATTACACACATTCCATTAGTTGGGAGAGAGAAAGAGCGGGTGGAAAGGCAGGAGGAAAGAGTGAGGGGGAACATTTTTTTTTTGTATTTTTGAGAGAGATGGGCTGGAGAAAGATGAGGAGAGATACAGATGGAGAGGTTGGAGAAAATATTACGTTTCAGAGCGGCTATAAAATTGTGCTATAAATTGTTCATGCACATTTAAAAAGATCATTTATTCTTTTGAAAGTTCGTCATTTCCAGACTGCGTGCATGTACAATATTACCACTGCACCTTGAGTGTTTGTGCTGTGGATTGATTCTGTCTTCATTTACCACATATTTATGTATATTCATTTCCTCCTTGTGTACAACCCCAATTCCAAAAAAGTTGGGAAATGTCTTCAGGTCTTCTGATCACAGAACAGTTTTTCAGTTGGCCTCAGTTCATTTCAATGAGATTTGGCCCATTGAAGACGGCAGAATTTCTGGATCATGTTCACGTATGGCTTCTTCTTTGCATGATAGAGCTTTAACTTTTAATTAATGGACGACATGGCAAACTGTGTTTGCAGTCAATGATTTCTGGAGGTATTTCTTAACACGTGCAGCGATTCCCATTACAAAAGTCATGCCTGGTTTTAATGCAGATCACAAGTATTTAATATTAATCTTTGATTAATATTAACTCCCTTTTCCCACAGAGATTTCCTCAGATTTTCTAAATCTTTTAATGATATTCTGTAAAGTATATGATATAATATTTAAAGTCTTCCTAGTTTGATGTTGAGGATTATTATTCTGTAATTGTTCCAACATTTGTAGACACAATTTTTTGCAGATTGTCTTTACTTCTGAAAGACTCTCTAAGATACTCTTCTTTTTTTTTTTTTATATGCAATCATGTTACGGACCTGTTGACCACTCCAGCTATTTCTTTTTTAGTAACACTTACTTATTCAGCCTTTTGTTACCTCATCCCAACTTTTTTGAGATGTGTTACACCTATCAAATTTAGAATTACCTCATTTTCCTTAAAAAATTACATTTCCTTTGAGAAAAAATGTATATATATTTTTTTTGTATTCTGTTGTGAGTAAATATGGGTTTATGAAATTTGTAAATAATGGGATTCTGTTATTTACATTTTCCCAAACCTTTTCTGGAATTGGGTTTGTAAAATGAATAAAGAATATATTTCACTGTTAGCATGTACTGTAATATATACTGTATAATGCTTTCTAACTTTCTTACATTTGTATAACATTTGTTGAAGTCTTAACTACTGAGCTACGATTTCCCCCAATTTTCCCCCAAATCTTGTTTGATGTACAGCAAAAATTTATCTTAATCTTCAACAATGTCGAACTGATATACACATTTGAATCAAGTAAATCTAAGACTCAAGACTTACTTATACTATGGAGAAACGGAAAAACAAAGTCAGAAGTTCTCAAGGTCATTTTAAGTCACCTCACCTTCTTATCTGGTTGAGATCCCTAGGTGTTTACTCAAGTTGAAACCAAGTCATGTCTTAAATGAGTAAAGAAGAGGTGGGACATTTCTAACTCGATCTAATGTCTGCCTTAATGACTTACAGTAAACTGTTTAGCATTACTGCTAAAAAAATTATTGAAGGTTCTGTAGTCTTATAATTTTAGATCCGGTTGAAAATTAATAATTCAAAATTTTTATTATTCAAGTCAACATCTAATTGTAAGTCAAGTAAGTTAAAAAAAAATTAAATAAATAAACTACAGAATTACTGAAATGCATTTCCAAGGACTTGAGGACGGCTCTATCATGCCAATCTTTAATGTAATAGTAACATAATTGCGACGTCATAAACGTGTGACCTTGCAGGACCTTGCAATGCAAGTTTTCAAATTTAAGATCAAGCCATATTTAACACATTTATATTGATTTTTTATTACAAAAAAGCACTTTACTGCAATAATTACATTGTACATTTATTTACTGTCTGGTTACATAACCTTATTGAAGTCAATTCAATTTGGAGATAATGTCCAATTTTATTGAGGTAAAACAGGGCTTCTCAGGTCTGATCTATCTCTAGAGCTAATGATCAAAAAGCTTGAAGCTGTGCAGGACAGTAGCATGCTGGGACTGGATTTGCACACTCCATAGTTTTAAAGGTATCAGTTAGATATGAAGGTCAGGATTTCTGATCTGCCCCCTTTTATAGCAAAACGTTTTCTCTCTTTCCGCCTTCAAGGCTTTTCATTTTGAATAAAGTATAGACTTTTCTTTTTCTCATCCTTCTTCCAGCCATGACCAAACAGGGAAAAATGGGTCAATTGCTCGTCATTGCTTGGTGCTAATTGTTAGGGAGTGTTTCAACTAGAGGGACTTCATCTAATTGTAATGTTTTATAGTAATATAGGGGTACAGTGAGATTAAGAAAGCTCATTAAACATGTTGTTGTATAGCATGCTAAAACTGGTCAGAGTTACTCTAGTGTCCTAAAGGCCTGTTTCCCAGCTTGGCTTTGAGTTCCTTACGTCTTACCTCATAGGCGCAGATGTGCGAGTTTGATATTCTCGAGTGAGAATTACGCAAGCCGACATGCTTGTGCACGGAGCAGATGTTTCTGTGACATAAAGAACACGATTTCAATATTGATTGCTATTATATTATTAAAAATCTATATGGATTAAGATGTGCAATGATTTATTTATATATATATATATATATATATATATATAAAACGAAACTTCGTTTGCATCGCTGATTTGATCAAAAGCTTATTTTCTTTTTTGCAGGAAAAATGGATATATATATTTGTGTGTGTGTCTGCTATTAGTACGCATTGTGTTTATATTAATGCACATGCTGTAATGCAAATGATTGTTTCTATATTAAAGGCCCCTTCAATTCTCCACAGATGATCAACATTAGCAGTGGTGGATGAAGGACACTGTTTCTGTTCTTGACTAAATGTACCCATCCCCTGCTTAACTCCAGTGCTAGTAAAAGTACTTTATTTACGCTTCCACATGAGTAGAAATGTACGTTTCAGAATGTACACAAGTATCATTCAAGTATCACAAGTAAAATTGCTGAACTGAGAACAATATTTGAATCATTTATTCAATAAATCAATGTTCCATTTGCCTGTACATCATGCCATTGTGAGGAGAAAGAGTACTTTTACGCCACGCAAATTCTCACGAGAACCGTAGGGTTATGCTTGTGCTCTTGCATCTCATTTATTGCAATTTATGTATTTGCTTCAAAGTAGTGAGGGACGGCATGTTTTTCCTAAATGTATTGAGTAAAAAAGTCAAAGTTTCCACCGAGATTAAAATTCTCATTTAAATAAAGAGCAGATACTTGAAAAATTCGGTGAATTGAAAATACTTTTCTATGTTACTGTCTAATGCTGAACTGAACAATTCTTTAGCTAAAGAATGATGTATAAATGTTAATATGGTGAAGGGCGAACTTTTTTTTCATAAGTAGTTTGCAGTTTTTGCAGATCAAGTATTTAGATTTTCATCACAGGACCTTGTTTGTTAGACACATGACAAGCTGTGAGCTAGTAAGGATGTGACTTGTTTATAGCTGGTATGATGTAAGTGAAAGCGGTTAACAGGAACTCACTTGTTTCCTGGATGTTCTACAACGTGAATCTTAACCATGTACTTATTTTGGGTTTAATTATCTGGATTTAATTTACAAAAAAAATTCATTTGTTGAAAAACAACTGCTGTGGTGTATGAGGAATCAAACACAAGTACGTACACGAGGAAAATAAACATCTGTAGTGTTTTATTTATTTATTAATATCATCAAAATTAATTTCTGTTTAATTTTTTTTTTACAATATACTTGTTTATAGAATTTCTAGGAATATGATGTTTAAAAAAAAAAGAATTGGTTAAGGTCTGGACTCTGTGGTGGCCAATCCATGTCAGAAAATAATGTCTTATGTTCTCTTAACCACTCTTTCACAATTTGAACCTGAAGAACCCTGGCATTTTCATCTTGGAATGCACCCATTCGATCAAGAAAAAAATGCATTGATGGAAAATCCTGGACCGTCGGTATATTAGTAGTCAGCTGACTTTGGTTTTTTTTTTTTTTAGGCACATAATGTTGTTGAACTGCTGAAGCATCCTCAGGTCATAACACTACCCCCACCGGCTTGCAGGCTAAGCTCTAGGCATGATGGGTTCTTCACTTAATTTGCCTCGCTTCTTACTCTGATGAGCCCATTACTCTGAAACATGATGAATCTGTGCTCACATGACCTTTTTTTTCTTGCTACAGAGTCCAATCATTAGATTATTAAAGGTCCTGATTGATGATCTTTGGTGCTGCACTGTGTAACCATACATCCCAGGTGTGGTTGTGTCACCCAGGCTTGATTCATGCTGTGTTCCTCAGGTTCAGATTTAAGAGCTGTCTGGGAGAGCTGAGTGTGTGTGTGTGTGTGTGTGTGTGTGTGTGTGTGTGTGTGGTGGATGTGCCAGGGCTGTAATTCAATTATGAGGAGCAAAAAATGTTCTTTGCGTCATTGCGCAAGCTGTTGTTCTGCTTGTATCTCAGCCAGGGTGTTGGACATGTGCTGCGTAGGCCCGAGTTATATAAAAAGGGAATGTAAAGAATGCACAAGTCTCACATCACTGCTTCAAAGTGCTTAAAGTAGCATAGATTTGGATATAGTTAGATTTTATTCCACTGGGTGCAAAGAGTGTTCTCCAAATGCATGTATTTATATACTTGTGAAATTTGAAACATAACATTATATGTAGGTTTATATATAAAATGTTGTGCTTTTTTTATAACTAGAATGTCATATATCAGCCTGCGAAAATACGTATTATGCCACTGATGTCTTACAGAATGAAGAATCTCTGCTTCGAAAACATAAAAGTGCCTATAATCAAGAATAGCTTGTGACTCATCCAGATGTGAGTTCCATTTCCCCATTTTTCAAACACCAACGTTAGCAAGTAACCAGGCAGCAAACACAAATGAAATATCTATGAAAACGCAAAGAGAAAAAAAAAAAAACGAAGAAGAATGAAGAAAGAAGTATGTTTCAGTCTCTTGGTACAAATTTAGCTCACTGATCTCATTGTGTGACCTGTCCTTTTACTGCTGATGGACAATTAAGTGTTTTTGTAGCTCGAAGTGGTTGCCATGGACACCTTGGTAGAGATCCCGTCATACACACTCAGGCTGTGTATCCGTCGCCGTGGAAACGGACGTCTCTTTTTGTCTCGCTTTGCATGATTTGAGCTCGTTGGCTGTAAAAAGATATATATATATAATGTATATGTGAGTTCATATTAAAACGATGATAAAGGAGAATGTGTAATATGAAAATGTAAGAGGCTGTAAGTGCAGGTTAAGCATGTGCATGTGGAATCTTTTAGGAGATAAGATGACGACGTCCTTTCGGGATTTTTGTTCCTGACCAGCTTTTATGATCACTTTCTTAGTGTTATACTGAGAAAAGTTATTCAGGCAAAATGTGACTTGTTTTGTTTTCTATTTCTGGCCGTTCACTTGCTGGCTTAAGTTCCCCGCAGTAGCAGTTCTAGAGCTTTCTGCCAAACACTGCATAGAAAGTGCATGTTTTATCTTGTTTATTTACTATTTGTTTACTAGTTATACTCATTTTCTGTTTTTGTTAATGTTTTTTATTCCTCCGGGATGGAAAAAGTGGTCTGTCTGACTGTCTGTATGTATGTCAATCGATCTATCTGTCTTCACTTTATGGACAAAAGTTTGTGGACACTTGACCATAAAATTTGCATGTGTTGTTGGAACATCTTGTTCCACTAGATTTTGGAGTGTGCTTGTGGAGATGTGTGGTCATTCAGCCACGAGGGTGTTAGTAAAGTCAGGTGAGGAGGTTTGGGGTGCAGTCAGCATTCCATTTCATCCCAAATGTGTTCAGTAGGTGTGAGGTCAGTGCTATATAGCAGATCGCTCAGGATCTTCCATTTCAATCCATGTAAACCAGATCTTCATGGAGATGGCTTTGTGCTCAGGAGCATAGTCATGCTGAAACATGTTTGGGTGTCGTAGTTCAAGTGAAGGAAAAATTGCATGCTACCACACCCAAAGACATTATATACAATTGTGTACGTTAATATTTTATCGTAACAGTTTGGCGAATATAATTCAAGGCTCTTCTCTGTTCTGGCACTGAGGTGGTGGAATGAACTTCCCTTAAATGTCTGTACAGCTGAGTCCCTGGATATCTTCAAGCGACGATTCAAGACCTACCTCTTCCTGAAACACTTAAATTAGCACTTTCCAACTTTGCTTTGTAGAATTCGAAAGTTATATTTATATTAAGTTTGTAATTTTGCGTACCAGTGTAGATTTATTCATTGCTAGAGACTCAAAGCACTTTTGTACGTCGCTCTGGATAAGGGCGTCTGCTAAATGCCGTAAATGTAAGTCAAATGTCGATGTTCTCTCGCTCTCTCTCTCTCTCTCTCTCTCTCTCTCTCTATTTATCTATTTATCTATCTATCATGTTACTACATTTATTGAAAACTAGAATACTGCTAAACTGTTACAACAGATACAATAAAAAAAGACTTTCAACTGAAATAAAACTAAAAAAAACAGCACCCAGGCATGGAACTCATCTCTTGATGTCTGAATGAAATGTTTGCATACAGTACTGCCATCAGCAATCGCTTCATTTGGAAAAGGAAAAAGGAAGCACGTGTACATACAAATCCTTTGTTGTCAACATAACGCAAAATCCTGAGCATCAGATTGAGCACACCAGCCAAGACAAGATAAGAAAAAGAGATCAGATGTGTGGAATTACCACTTATTACCATTGAATGTGCAATTCTGATTGTTCAGGAAGGCCTCTGACAGCTCCTATGTTAGACGAGACACAAATAAATAATGTACATTTATAGAAAGAAATCTCCAGTTGTTACTTTGTTACTGTATTTTTTTTGTTTTGAAGTATCTTCCAATCTTTTTATTAAAGTATTTTCATTTTGGGAAACTTTGACTTCACTGCATTTTACACTGCATTTCAGAAAACGTGCTTTTTTTGCTACTTTAAAGCAAATAAATACACTGCGTTAAAGAAAAACCCGTCACCTTACTGTGATATAGTTCTTATAGATAAGTACTTTTATTTGGGATAATTAAGCACATTCAAAACCAAGTGCTTTTGTACTTTCACTCAAGTAGAAAAGTAAAAAGAAGTACACAAATAAGAGTAAGATTTAAGCAGGGAATCTGTACTTTGACCCAATTACAGGAATGGTTGACTTTGTCCAACCCTGTGTAACAGTACGTTTTCTTCACTGAAAGTCTCAGTATACTGACGAAAAATAGTGAAAGCAGTGGTAATGTACATGATATAAGGAAGCTACTTCTTTTTGAATGAATGCTGCTATAACCAAACGGTATGTTGTGGTTCATTAATAAATCACACAACGTTTGGGGTATAACAGGAATCAAATTTTAGTTTATTTCTTTTTCCGCTTCTAACATGAAATAGCTAGTGTAGTCAGCAAATTTTTGTTTAAGTATTTTCAGTCATTTTGCCTAAAAGGCTTTTGGGCTTAGCGACTCTCACCGTCAAAATAATGATGTATCTCAATCTCAAACTATTTACAGATTCCACTGTAGGTTTCCAAGCATTACAGAAAGCTGTGCTATACAGATTGGTCTTTTCTGACAGATTTTGTTAATGATTTTGTCCTGATCTCTTGTTACAGATAAAGAAAGGGTTTTATTTCATTACTTCTCAAAAAGAAGTGTTTGAGTTGTGCAGTTATACGCTCATAGCCTGTACTTGTTAGACCCATGTGGCTAAGGCCTTTTAGACCTTCGGGCGAATGGACTTGCAGCTCATTAATCTTATGTGAAGGGGCAAAACTGAGGGAGAGGAATGATGGAAAGAAGCTTAAGAGGGACGACCCCTCAAATTCTTTTTAACTATCCAGAGGGTAAAAAAAAAAACCTGAGGATGAGGAGTTGCTAAACGGATTTGTGACTCACTGACCATCATCATGTCTGATGTGAAGTTTAAATATGTAAGAAAAGCTGGATAAAAAAATGAAATATAAAGTGTTACACTTTTTTAATACTCCTCCTTTGAATACACCCTTAAAACTACATTAGAGTTAAGCTTACACAGCTGTAATAGACTTTCTCAGGCTGGAAATATGACCCTGGACTATGATTCCCATTTGCCAATGTGCCCTCATATGACTGTCACGTGTCACTTTTCATTCACACTTAAATCAATGCATTTGTATGTACGTATGTCTAAGTCTCACATTTTGTAGTACACTTTGGCTTATGCGTGTCAAGTCAAGAAGCTTTTATTGTCATTTCTACCATATATAGGTGACGCAGTACACAGTGAAAATGAGACAACCTTCAGAACCCTGGTGCTGCTTTAAACAACAATTATTGTTTAATTTACAATGACATTATACAACAATTTCGTGGTGGTTATCAGTTTAGCTCAGGCTCTGGGTTTATGGCTCAGTTTCCTCTTATTTCATGGTTTTTGTTTTGTATATTTGCACTTCAAATTAAACTATCTGCACTTGCATCCACCTCCACTTCTCTGGTAAAGATGAATTAGATGTCGATTAAGACATAGCAGATCAGTCACTTATTGGTCTCTTAGTACTGGCTCTAATGAAGCCGTCCATCTTTTGTACAGCGACATTCTTAGCTGAGTTTCACAATGTATTCATTAAAGATGTGTGTAAATAAAAAAAACCCTGGCATTTACTATATATAAAACTACAGTCACTGATTTATGATATCAGTGGTGAAATACATTAGTTGCACAGGCCCAGTAGCATGACTAGGATACAAAATGTCTTGTGTAACTTCTCCTACAGATGATTTACGAATAAAAAGGTTTGCTTCCAGTTTGATAAATGAGGTCCAGTGTGCAAAAAAAAAACGATTTCTGATGTAGCAATCGTTCCAGTCTGTTTATGACTGCTTGTGCCGTTGCTCTGCTTGATTACCTCAACCGCCTCTTCAGAATGCTCTCATAACACTAGATGATGGAAAAACAAAACCGTTTTCAATTATTTTGGCTGATTTGCAGGAATTTGCCAGAAACATTTGGATGGCAATCAGCCGAATGTCAAGCTGAGGTTCATTACCCTGTTAACTAACCACAACACTGCACATTAGTTACCCTTTCACACTTTCGTCTGTGCTGCCAAAAGAAGGCGCAAGGGATCAAATTCTGTGATGGCTTAAGAACCAAAACAGTTGTGGTAGAGAATGAGGTCGAAGGCAACAGTGAGCTTGACTGAATTATCTCACCAGTTAATTAAAAGCAGTGCTTTTGCCTTTTATGTACGATGCCAAAGAGCCTTTAGTCAGAGTTAAGCCCGGGGGCCGCATGGCACTTGGCAATTTGTGTGTACAGTATATAGGAGAAAGTGCACATGCTTTTCACATGAAGGCTCGCATCAGTTCCTCCTACCGCTTTTAATCCTTTTCTTCTTTGTAAAGCAGTTCGTAGACGCTATGTTTCAGACCAGTGGAGTTGCTCAGCTTAGAACAGTTTATTATACCTGATGTACGTGAATAGAGAGAAAAAAGGGGTGTTTTATTAGCGTTTTTGTCTATTAGAGTTGTACATATATGTGTATAAATGTATTTTATTTCCAGCAATCCCCCTGTTTATCGCCGCGGTTACGTAAAAACATTTTACTTAATTTTATAATTAATAATTAGATTTGTTTCGATAAATTTCACAGGCCAGTGGAGTTGCTCAGATTAGGACAGTCCATTATACCTTATATACGTGAATAGAGAGAAAGAAAGGGCTGTTTTATTAGCATTTATGTCTATCAGAGTTGAATTATAATCCAAACAGAATAAAGCCTTCATTAACAATACATTTAAAATCAAAAGATGATCTTCAATCGGTTGTTTATTGTGGTGAATAGGATACACGTAAATGAGCCTGGAATGCCTGGAACACACACACACACACACACACAAAAACACGTGCTCACACTTTTCTATTTCTCTTCTCGTTTGGCTCCGGATGCTGCCTTTGCGTCATCTTAACCCCAGAGGTTGTTTTTGAATGCTACGTCTGTTGTGGTTTTATGCACTGTCAACTCAGCATCAAGTAGTAATAGGCCAGGACGTACCATTCCAAGAGTGCAGGCAAGCCAAAAAAACGGGTTTGATGCACTCACATTTTACATTCGCCAATGCATTATGTATTAAAGGAGCATGCACGGTTATTAAAAAAAGGCCTAAATATGTGTACATTACATACATGAAGGCAGGGCTTTGCAAAAACTGGGTGCTCAGAGAATGCATGAAGTATTCATACAATTTACATACAATCTTGACTTACAACCTATATTTAAACCACAAAACCACCCGTGATAAACGTAAAACCGCAAACATTTTACTTCATTTTATAATTAATAATTATATTTGTATTAATACATTTCATTATTTCAACCTAAAACTCCAGAAAAACAATTCCCTATAAGTTTTTTGGTCAATCTTGCTATCTGCGAGACACCGGGAAAATAAGACAAACAAATTATGTGGGAAATGCAATTCCGCGATAAACCGGGGCACGAGATTTGAACCGCGAATGCGCGGTAATGAGGGGGATTCAGAAAAACAGACAGTGGACATGTGTGGGTTACGGTTCAATACTTGGTAGAATCACCTCTGGACGCAATTAGAGCTGCACATCTTCTGGAATTTGTTACTATCAGCTTTGGATCCAAAGCTATTTACTCTTAGTTATTCTCCTCTGCAAAATTGCTGAAGTGTTGTCAGATTACTTGGAGAACTTTGTTGTGCAGCGATTCTTCTAAAACCTTGCTACATCATTTTTTATCTGATTCAGATCTCAGTGTTAAATGGACCAGTTTAACAAATTCTTGAATTTGAATCACTTTTACTGTAGCTTTGGCAATATAGATAGTTGTGGCTGTCCTGCTGAAAGTTGAACTTTCAGTCTTAATTCTTAGAAAATAATATATTTCCTTTTAAATTTTTTTGTTTTTTGTTTTGGTTTTTTTTACTCTTTGTCTTTGTTTGTTTTTTTTATATTTTACATTTGTAATAAAGTGAAATAAAATGAAATTAAATGAAATAATGGGCAAAGTTTTTTGTAACCAAATGCCGGTCAGATTTTATCTCAATATAAGTATAAAATAAGTACAGGTGTACTTATATTATACTTATATTGAGATCAAATAACAAAATAAATGTCAAAGCTTTATTCAAAAGTGCAAATACTGTATATGTTTAATTAATACAAGTCATCTAGCAACAGGTGAAGAAACCACAGACTAGGCCAGGCTTTTTTACTTACAATAAATAAAATCTAATAACTAAACACAGGGTTTTTAATGACAATTCAGTTTGATGTGAATTAGACTGCTGTAAAGTTCTCTGCAATGTAAGTGGCTTACGAAACACCATAAGACTGGACTGGTAAACCTTATGCATAGTATATAATCATTCTTCAATTTTACCTTATAGGGGGATTTTACGTGGAATAGCCTGTCTGGAAGGAGTGTACGTCTCAAACCAGTGCCCATACAGAGCCTGTCTGAGCTGGAGAGAGCCAGACTACAAGAGGTTGCCTACAGCCGCCTCCACCAGGACTATGACCTGGGCTGCCAGATCACCATCCCTAAAGGTATGACCAACCCGAACATTCTGAGTACAAACTGATTAAATGCAAAATAAAAATGTTGCATTTATGTCAGGGTGCTGTGACACTTAAAATACCCATGTTTAAAAATCCCAAGATTTATAAATATGACTTTCAGCATTAATTAATATACCTGTTAATTGATTACAGGGATAAATACGAGTCTGACGAATATGGACTGCTTTAATACCTGCATAGCCAGATGAGTATTTATCCCTGTAATCAATTAACAATGAAGAACTCAAGCAGGTTTAATGCTAACCAATATAATACTGTACATATGCAGAAGACACAATGGTTTAAAGGGATATTTGCATTGATTTCCTGTGCAAGTTAAGATACACTATATGGACAAAAGTTCTTAAGACAATTGACCATAAGATTCATGTATGCTTTTTGAACATCCCATTCCACATTTAGTCCCTATTTGTTGTTCTAATAACCTCCACTCTTCTGGGAAGATGTTACACTATATTTGTACTCATTTGGTAACAAGGGCAAAAAAAAATGTAGGTACCGATGTACGCTGTGGACGCCTGGGTGTTCAGTAGAGTTGGAGTCAGAGCTCTATAGCAGGACGCTCAAGTTCTTCCACATCAAACCACGTACTGTAAACCATATCTTCATGTAGCTAGCTTTGCACATGGGGGCATTGTTATGCTGGAACAGGTTTGTGTCTCCCAGTTCATGTGAATGGAAAATCTCATGCCATCACATGTAGGGCTGCAGCTATCGATTTTTATAATTCCATCGGTTATTTGGATAAGTACTTTTTGTTTATTAAAGAACAATAAAAAATATACAATAGAAAATAAGACGGGTCTCTTTTCAAATGAACAAGTGATTTGACTCCTTGTTTTTTTTTAAGAAAAATGTACATTTCACATTCTGTGAAAATTAAACCCATTTAATTAAATAAAGGACTTTAAAAAAAAAAAAGGTAAACGCACTGTATGGTGTTTCATTTATATTTTAGTTAGAAATGATCCCAAACTTTGGAAACGTTCTGCCGTTTTCTTTGGCCTGAATCTTCACCTCGCCCCTCGCTGTTTTCTCCCCGTTCCTCCATTTTTCATTCTGCATCGTCTTCTGTGTTACCTGTCCAGAGCTCTCCTGAGTTTTGAGGGTGGTGCGTCAGTAATAATGGTCTGTGGGGAAACACAATGCACCGTGTTTAGTTAAATAGTCCAAACAAAGCAAATATTTTTTTCTAGTTCCTCAAGAAACCATTTCAGCCCCAATCACATCCAAAAAACATCCTATACATACGATGCCAGTAATAAAATTCTGAGTCTGAAGGTGGTGGAATGTGTTTCATTGCTACCTAAGAGCTCCAAGTTTGATCCAATGCTCGGTTAATGCCTGTGTGGAGTTTCTCTCTACAGTATGTCCACATGGGTTTTCTTCTCCTGTTTCCTCCCAAAAATAAAGCAGCTAGTGAAGATAAATGAATGGCCCTCAGTATTTCAGAATGTGATGCAATATTGCGTTGCAATGAAGTAGAACTGCCGTTAAGCTAAGGATCAGACTGTTTAGATTACTACAAAATCTTCCAAGATTGTAGGCCGTTCTCTGGAGCAAAGTTTTATAACAGCTTCCTGTAATAGCATGGAAAGAATTTTTTTTGGTACAGATTTCTAATTTGCATAAATGGTAGGGGAGTTTAGAATTGCACAGTCCAGACTTGCTGCTTAACTAAGTAAGCATAGACAGATTGCACAGACAAATGCGGCTATACAAAAGTCCATACTTAATACCTTCAGGTATACCAGTACCTAAGACACACAGTACTGGCAATATTGAGTGTGAAGTCATTTGTGCAGGCTTTTTTTCTCTCTCAGTGTGTTTATGTAATGGAGCTCTGGTGATGCCATGAGATTTGGAGAAATCTGCTCGTAAAAGATTTTATCACATCATTTAATGGTCTAAGTCGCAGTAGTTTTCTTGAATTCTGCCGTCATTCTGCAAAATGTCAAACCCTGGTGCAGGTTAACTAAAGTTTCATTTTTTGTGAAATATTTGGATATTTGAGTTGCATTTGGGTGGAGTGAAACCCTGAATGAAAAATGCAATGCAAAGTGTAACAAAGAAGGAGACCTCCGGTACGTGTGTGTGTTACAGTGTTTTACTGTTCATGCCAGTTTGTTCACCTGACTCAAGTTGTGTTTTTGCTGTATTCCTGGCAGAGACTGTGGGAATTAAATTCAGAATTAGTTTTGAGGGCACAGAACGAGATGACTAACTT
Organism: Silurus glanis; assembly: GCA_014706435.1. Lineage (NCBI taxonomy): Eukaryota > Metazoa > Chordata > Actinopteri > Siluriformes > Siluridae > Silurus > Silurus glanis. Next base: position 5,655,352 of record JAAIIK010000020.1, read on the forward strand.
TAGAGTCACCATATCGTCTATCAGTCTCATTCGTTTTAATGACGGAGACTAATCCTATTGCTTTAGGGTTTCAGCATTGCTGTTTCTTCAGAGTGCTTGAGTTTGGCCTTGACTTTAGATTTAAGAGTGTATGGAACAGGTCTTGCTTGCATGCCATTCAGCTTACTGTCTGGCATAACACATGTACTTTATACAGCCAAGCCCATCAGTTAAAACATTTCATATGCTTGAGGGATTTACTGCATGTATTGTAACCATGTGCACGTTCTTAATCTTTTACATCCATGCAAGCCTTAACAATACTAGGAAAATGCTTTTCATGATCAGATATAACTTTATCTGTTGTTTGTTGAGCTCCAGTATAATTGGTCTAAATCCTCTGTCTGGGACCGTCAAGCCTTTTGTGTGTGTGTGTGTGTGTGTGTGTGTGTGTGTGTTCTCAGATTCAGCTTGGCAGCACTATTTGTAGCAGCTTTTTTTTGTACATTGCATCTGACAGCTGCTCCAGTGTCACTTTGTGATTGTACCACTATCCGATCCAGCAACTGTGTTAAAACAAAGCACCAGACTGACATCAAAGTTAGGCATTCCCTCTCAACAGACTTGTGACTCTGTTTTTCTGAAATATCTTCTATTTCATTCACATCCCACTATGTTCTTGGGCTTCCTGGAGCGTTTCTTTATTTTTTTCTTTTCCCCCTCCCCGTTGTATTGCTTTTGTTTGGCCGCTAACGTTTACATCTGCAAGAGTGTTCAAGGAGACCTAGCTTTTTCTGCAACATCAACGGTTCATTTCTCGTGTCTGAGCTAAAGTTTCAACCAATAAGAGGGCCATCAACATCAGTTACATTCTTATATTCCGTCCTTACGCCGTTGAGATTATCGGATTCAGTGAAGCAACAATCTGCTATTGTTGCCCCTACCCTTGATCGCATCCCACTGTGGAATCTGAAACTTTCAACAATGATGTGGGTTTTTTTGGTTTTGTTTTGTTTTGTTCCTTAGACATTAATCTCATAAGAGCAACTAGCAGGCTTAGTGGGTGCAGTGGAATATTAAAGTCTGTTGTGATATGTGTATCCTTTTCATTAGCGTCGGTTCATTTCAGGATTGTAAAACACACCAAATCGTTTGAATGTGTGGGAGTTTCTTGGTTTCATGGTCAGGAATTTGTCAGGGTGTGCTTTGATGGACATTTCCTGTTGGTTTTAATAGAGATTGTTTTAGCTCTGAAGTCAAACATAGAATACTGTTATCTGGCATGGTGGCAGAGTGGGTAGCTTTGCTTTCCAGCAAGTTAGTGTCTGTTCTCCATTGTTCTGTTTGGGTCCGGCTTCCCATCAAGGGTGATATATGCTTTGGATCCACTGCAACCCTGAGCAGGATAAAGCACTTGAATATACTACTATAATTGTTAATGCCAGTTTTACTTATGGGGGAAAAAGACAATTAATCACTTTCTTTATATTAAACCACTGGCTTTTCTTGAAAAGTATTTCTTGAAGTATATTTGCACCATTTTCTAGAAATCAATGCTTTTGTTGGGAAAGTCGTTGTCTTTTGTTATTAACTCAGTGGTGCGTGTTGAATATCTTTTGGGATTGTGAAAGTCCTTCCAAAATAAACTTTTTCAAGCATTTAGTCTCTTACATGACGTCATTTGCGGATAAAACCTAATTGTAACAACCTAGACCATAGTTTATGGTTCATGGTTCCAAGTTCCATGAACCAATTTACCACAGTTTAGTTATCCCCTACCATTTGTCAAGTTTGATGAGTTTATAAAGAACAATGTCGGTGAAAAAGCGTCATGTTTAACAATTTACACCAGTTTACCAGTGTTGTATTCAAAATGTTCTTATCTTCTCTCTCTGTGTTCCCATAATCATCACTGGTTCTATTAGACTAGTTGTTTTCTACCTGGTACTTTTCCACAATGGGAGTTCTAGCATTTCTAGCAAACTAGCATTCTTCTTTATCCCGTCCTGGGTAATGCGGAACCCAGAGCCTTCCCCAGAAACATCGGTTTTAATGTTGGAATATGGTCTAGATGTGATCAAATAAAGCATGTGTTAATGCAGGGGAAGAGTAATTGAGCATTGCTAGTCAATATACTATCATGTTTTAAAAGATGGGTGAAAACTGCTAATAGAAGCAAACCATATAGACACTGAAAGAACATGTGAACTTTACAACAGAGGGTAACTTGACCTCAGGATTGAACTGCAAGCAAGACTTGGCAATGTAAGGACTGAAGTTTAGTCCAACCATGTGTATTTAATCTCTCCAGGACTGGAATAGTGCAAGACTTTTGATTAGACATGGCTGAATGACTGTTACCATTTAGTCTACAACGGTTGCTGCTGGCTTGTGTAACAGTGGTCCAAAAGGACCAGCAGAACTACCTGGATTTAGATATTAAATCAAAGCTCATATAGACAGAAGACTTGGTGTTGCTGATTGGCTTCCAGCCTGCAGCAAAAAAAAAAAAACCCACATCTGTCAGACACACTACAAACGGATCATATATAAGCCTGTCACTCCGCATTCCTCCTTCTATCTTCCCTTCCATCGAAATGATTTAACATGCTGGTCTGCGTTTGCTATTAATTCCAGAACACAGAAGTCAGGGTGTTCACGTGTTAATGAAATATTTCAGCACTTGTTGCATTGAGAGCTTTGTGGGTGTTACAGTAGGTGTGCATGGGGCTTGATGATTATCTTGAATCTAGCACACACCTTGGCTTGGTCTTAAAGACCAAACAGGGAAAAGAAAAACATTGAATCATTTAATGTGGTGGTAGGCGGAAACGAGAGGATCAGAGCTTCCTGGGGTTTTTTTTCTGCTCAGCCACGCAAACTCCATCTTAGAAGAATTTCAGCCATTTCCTCTTTCTCTGCCTCTACCCCCTCTCTCTATCAGTCTGTCTTACACATGAAACTTCTTTTATTCTCTTTCTAATTCTCCAGTATTTGTGCTGTTTGCAGAGAGTGTGCGATATTCTGAACTTTGACTCATTGTGTAATGTCTATGACTTATCTTGTGTAAGAAATCCCCTGATAAAAATGGCAGAAATCAACATACTTTATGTATCTAAAATAACACTTGTGTCATTGTTTTAAATCTCTTATTATACTCATACTAATTGATCTCTGAAAGCCATGCCCCTTTCTATACATCTCACATTAGTAATCTTTTGGCTTGTGGCCACCTTGACTTCCTACCTTCGATTTGTGTCAAGATAAACAGAGAATGTTAAGAAGTTATTAACGTGTATTTGGCACTAAATCAGATAAGTGCATTTGGTTTTGTGGACACCTGACTTCAAGATTTGTATGTGCTGTATGAAAATCTCATTCCACATTTAGTCTCCATATACTGACATAATAATCCTCATTGGGTGCTTGTGGAGATTTCTGCTCATTCAGCCACAAGGGAATAAGTAAAGTCAGATGCTGATGTAGGGAGAGGAGGCCTGGGGTGCAGACTATGTTCAAATTCATGGCAAAGATTTCAGTAGGGTTAAGGTCAGAGCTCTATAGCACCTTGAACATCTTTTACTGCACCTGGTGTAAACCTTAATAGAGTTTTGTGCACAGAGGCATTTTCATGCTGGAACTGGTTTAGGTCTCCTAGTTCAACTAAATTGAAAATGTAATACTACAGAATCCAAAGACATCTTCTAGAATTGTGTGCTTTTAACCTTTTTTTAGTCTGAAAAATATGCCTGGGGTAGTCCTGCGTTCCGATTATTTTCTCTATATAGTCTATTTAACGAAATGTGACTATATTTTAGAGACGAGCAAATATAAGATATTAAAACGTTTTAAGTTTGTTATATATGTGGTTTATTTGTAATTATATATACCGTAATTTTCGGACTATAAAGCGCACCCTTATATAAGCCGCACCCACTGAATTTTACAAATATTTTTATTTTTAACATAAATAAGCCGCACCTGTCTATAAGCCTCAGGTGTCTACACTGAAACTAATGAACTTTACACAGGCTTTAATGAAAGGCACTAAATGCAATATGTTGCGCTTCCTTTAGGAGCATAGCGGTATTTTGGGAATAGCATGGCACTGCATTCTTCCGGTATTACTGCGTGTGTGGAGACCGAGGATTATGTCCTTTTTATTTTCTGATGCTCATTTCTAAGTTTCTTTGACTAACCCATAACGCTGTTGCCAAGAAAAATTAAAAAGCACTAGTTTTGGAAACCTGTCTGTGCTTATATGTTTTCTGTTGCAACTGGAGTTTTAGTGAGCTATCCCATGACCCAGACTCAACGCGTTACAACGACTTGTATCTAAACAGTAGCCGACCAAGTAAGTCATTGTTCACCGTCTTCCTCCTTCCTTTCACAACTACAGTGGTACCTTGACCTACGAGTGCATTAATGTACGAGTTTTCCGAGGTACGAGCGGTCACTCGGTCGATTTTTTTGCTTTGTTACGCGAGCAAAAAATTGAGTTACGAGCTCGGGACGCCGCTGCTAGATGGCGAAGCGAAGCCAGAAAGCGAAGATTGTGACGAAAATTAAGATAAGCAAAGAAGAAAAAGTAAAAATTTTAAAGTTTAGGGATACGTAGTGTACAGGAGTGATAGTAAAAAACGAGTTTTGCCTCCGCTTATCGCCTCTACCCCCCCTCCACACACACACACACACACACACACACACACACACACACACACACACACACACACACCCCACCGGCGTTTTCGTTAGCTCAAGTCGTCTCATCTCCAAGGAAAATACACTGAATAAAACCTTATTATATCTTTACATACTCTTTCTATTATGTTTTTATACAAGATTTGTTATTTAGAAATGTATTTTCCAATTTAATAACATGAAACATAAAAACGGGGTGTCATTTTGAGGGTTGGAACGGATTAATGCCATTTTAAGTATTTTCAATATGGAAAACTGATTTGATGTGCGAGCAAATTGAGATACGAGCTTGTCCACGGAACGAATTAAACTTGTAGGTCAAGGTACCACTGTATTTCTCTGGGGAGTTTGTCGTTGTCTGGAGTGTTATGTCGCTCAGTTTTTGAAACCGGGAAAAACCCAGGAAAAATCCATAAATAAGCCGCTTCGTTGTTTAAGGCGCGGGGTTCAAAACGTGGGAAAAAAGTAGCGGCTTATAGTCCGAAAAATACGGTAAGCAGAAAAAGCAGTGGCGGGTCGTGAATTTGGTACCCGGGCCTTCAGTGGGGACTTACCCGACTTAATCCACCTCTTAATACCACCACTATCACATCGCAATTATAAAAACCATCAATACTATACAAAAACGCAATATAACAACACGTGGCATTACAGAGAGAGAGGAATTTCACATATGGAGGGTGAAAACCATTTTACTAAAGCAAGCTCCAAACCTCTACACTACAACCGCAACTGTACCACCTACATCATCTGGAGCAGTTCAGAATCAATATTTGTCTAATAACATGAAAAAAACATACAAATTTGTAATAAAATACAATCTACTCACCAGAGATACATACTCATAATTTGCACCGCTCCTCAGAGGCTGTAATCCAGTGGTACTACTCGTACGAGAAACGAGCATATTTATTAAAGAGACGATGGTAAAAGGGCCAGCAGGACTGACTTTGAAGGCCCTGGGCAGATTAGATTGACATGGCAGCACATAGAGGCTGAAATCTGATTGGACAAAAAATCTAACATCCACATACACGTACTAGAAGCAGTGCAGCCAAGAGAAACGCTACGAAATGAAGAGAATAAACTGTTGGGAATAAATTAATACAATTTCATGGAACAAATATTAGAATTTAGGTTGTAAATGTAGTTCAGTGCTTCTGATGGCTTTGCTGGCCCTGACCGCCTGCCACTGCAGAAAAGCTGGTTTGAAAGAGGCAGATGTAGAGGACAGAGTAGTATGGAGACAGATGATTCGCTGTGGCGACCCCTAATGGGAGCAGCCGGGAAGAAGAAGAAGAATATAAACGATATTTTCACTAAAATACAATTTTTATTTTGCAGATTATGTGGAGCATCTATTATACATGTAATATCTTCACAGCCACTATCGAAACAATGATAATGTGCATGAACATTGTTGGCCTGGCATTCGATTTAGCGCTGGCAATTCTGTCAGAGCGGCTTTTAAAACTTTAGCTTTAACTTCCTGTCCAGTCGGTTTTTAAGAATTCAGCAGCTCTATGGCGCAAGATGATGTAATATTGTTATTGTGATAAATAATATTGATTTATGTATTGAGATATTGCGACCAAATTTAACTGTTTGTAAAGTTACAGACTCTAAAAGCAACTGATACAATGAGAGAATTTCATATTGTATCTTAAAAATGTTTAAATGTTGTGTTTTTTTATTAAATGATTTGTAAAGCACTTTATGTATAGCACCACTAACAATTAACATTGTCCCAAAGCAGCTTTACAGAATTTCATAGCAAACAATTATTAATTTTCCTCTATAAGTTTATCCCCATTGAGCAAACCAGTGGCAACAGTGGCAAAGAAAAACGTCCCAAAACAGTATAAGGAAGAATGCAAATTCAAAAGGGTAACAATTGTCATCTGCATGACACCGAATATACATTTATTATAGTTCCATCATTCTTAATTTTTTTTGCTCAGTATTATATTATCTTTGTGCATACTAATATAAGAAATAGTAAACTCATGTTCTTTTCCTTCATATATAGTGCCATTGTTTTCTTAGCAACCTAGTGAGTCCTCAAGTTTCCTAATGTTATTACATTGCTCACCTCTACATTGTAATCTCCTGGTGAATCATAATAAGAATTTCCATCACAACACACCTTTATGAAAGTTTTCGTAGAGTAGCTCTTTCTTCTATTTTCATTTTATATATAAATGGATCCAAATAGCAAGTGTAGTTTTTTCCTCATTGGTCCACTATTACTGCCTACCATAAAACAAATTTTTGAACAAGACCATGACTATAAGATGTAAGTGTGTTGTGCGAGATGGAGTTGAAGCGAACTCTCCTCCTGGCTGAAAGAAAAGGAAATCTCTGGCTGCATTCCAGAACCGCAGGATAGCTCAGCATGCTTTGAAATCGAAGAGAGGTCAGTTGTTCACAGATGACACCCTTCCATTCGGCTTTCAGACATCGTGCACCCGGTGAACCAGCTAACATGTAGAATAGAACAGCTGGCCGCTGTGGAAAGAAGTTTCGGCGCCCCCACATGCGAGTGTATAACGAGCTTTGCCTCGACGTAGTGCAGAAGTCGAGCTTAACCCCTGACACTCATGCTTACTTGTGTGCACATGTGTTCGCAGATTGCCAGAAGCGGAAGAAGTCACTAAGGAGGAAGCTGGACTCCTTAGCCAAGGAAAAGAACAAAGACAAAGGTAACACAGCTCTTAATCAAGACCTCAGGTGTAAATGCACATTTTGGAATGTGGGTTTTATAAAAGTCATAGTTGATGTTATGAGGATGGGAATAACCATAATGGTGACAACAGTCTCCCAACAGAAATACATCAGTTTATTTGGCTCTGATGTGGATCATTTTTTTCCAGATTTCACAAGAGACAAAAGCTTCTTCCACTATGTCAAATCCCAGGTGCACTGTACACTCTGACTGACCAAAAAAAAAAACTAGGGGCACACAGATGCTGTTTGTACTGGGATATATTTAGTGAAGTGTAAAGTTCTCCTTGTAAGGGGACATGGCACTGAGAGAGCTGACCTTGCACAGGATATTTGGCAAAGCTTCCAGTTTTGATAGGGGAAAATAATCGAAACATCGGGACATCAGGGAATGCCACTGTGTCCCACAGCTTATGCCCTTTACACTGAGAGACAACATAATCTGATTTGAACCCCTCGTTTTAAACCATTCTACAAATAGGTGAACATTTTTTTCTAGTTCGATTGAAACTTTCAGATGATACTCTTTTCCCCAGTCAAATGTCGACATTTTATTAAGTCATAAAATAAGAAAAGTGTTGAGACTACGGAGTCTCGGGAAATTCGGCGGCAGTAAAATAAAGAGTTTTGAGTTCACTGTTAAATATAAACACGAACATTTAGGACAGGAATCCAGAACAATTAATCACAGCCAAGGGAAATGTTATTAAAGCGCATACTTTTGGTGAAATTTTGGTTTCACATGGAGCGCTACTGTTTTTTTTTTTTTTTTTAATGTCTGTGTGTGTTTGTGCGTTTTGTTGTGTGTGTGTGTGTTTACTTTTCGTGTCAGAACACGTACTGTAATAATCTTAATGCATGCCCGAGAGGCTTCTTTAATTACATGTGCTGTTTGTCATAAGCCAGTACTCCTTTGAAACGGTCTCCCTTATTAGAGAGTAGCAGTTCTGGTAGTCAACACACACACACACTCACACACACACACACACACACACACACACACACACACACACACACACACAGTCACAGTCACTCGTTCTTCAAACATGTATATTTTGTCTGAAACACTGGTTGGTCTCGGCTGGTCTGTATGGACAGCATATGGTCTTTGTTCCAGCTGCTATATTCAGTGGCCAGCCGTTCATACTACTATGCACAGAGCACACCTACTTTGGAATATTTTGAGGTTTCTGCAATGCATTAAATCTTTCATTAACTCATAGTAAAGACAAACAGACTGGTATATCACTCCATGAAACCACAATGTGTTCAGAGCAACATGCAGTTGTAGTGGGTGTACACGTGTGTATATATATATATATATATATATATATATATATATATATATATATATATAAAATATGATATGATACACGGGAGACTGTACCGAAATCTTTCAGTACAGGGCTTTTCGGTCCGGTACACATGTACGGAATGCAATCCTTTTTACAGTACATGCGGAACATAGTTAAAATCTGAGTTCCCTCAGGAACGTATTAAATGGCGGACCGCAAGTGCATTTTTTAAATGATTATTTTTAAACTTGAAAACATAAACAATGCCAGGGGCATAAAAATGAAACTGGAGTCTATTGCTTTTTAGATGTTAAATCAAAAGTATGATCGTTATTATTTAGAAGTTTAGTAGTTAGTAGTAGTATTATAGAAGGATAGATGGACAGCCAGGTAGCTACAGTTTTGAAGTATGCTGTGTGTAAGCTCTTGACAAAACTTCAACAAAAGACTGATCAGAATATACGCTATAATTGGTGGACGGTAATAAAAAAATGTTTATTTTCACTTCACTACTGCACTTAAGTACAGACCACTTTAATTTTGGCAAACGTTTACTCTTCTACATTTCAGAAAAAAACGACCTTCCTTGCAACTTTTAGGTGAATACATAAATTGCATTGAGTCAGAACCTGCTCTAAGTCACAACTGTAACCCCACGCTTTTCTTGAGTGTGTTTGAAGTGAGCGTACTCTTACGGTGTGTATTTACCAATAGCAAACTCTTTCCTCCTAACGGTCTGATGTGCAGGAAAATGAAACACTGAATAGCATAAATGTATTTTAATATCATTTTAATACCATTTAATTACATTGAATACTTTTAGTGTATTCTAAGGCAAGTATGTTTGACATATACTTCCACTTTCACTGGAGGTATTTGTACTTTTATTCAAGTAAGGAACGAAACAACTATCTGGCTTGTATCTGTACTCTCTCTCTACATGTTAAAGCCCAAGTTGACTACATGTACTATAGCAGAAGAGTTTATCTACTCTACATGAAAGGTTTGTAATCAGCATTTGTCAGTTGTGTGTGTTCCTGATTATGAAAAAATGCACACTGTAAAGGAGTTAAAGAATCTGTTAGATCATGCCTCAGGTGATGTGTGTAGTATGTTGGTGCTGAGAAGGTCAGAAAGTGGAGTGCATGCTATAGTTTGAAGCCAAATGTAATTTAAATGGTCAAGTAAAAAATTTTCCCCATTTTCTCGATTGGTAAACCTGTTTATCTGAAAATGGAATCCTGGATATGAAAACTGCCCTCCGCAATGATGTTTCTAGCTCTGAATTAGAAGTCATATAACATAATTACCTACTTGCCATACATTATCTCATGTCTTTCTGCTTGTTTTTGAATCCAATTGCCTTTAAAAGAAGAAAAAATCTTACAGGAGGGATTGAGAAGACACTAAATTGCTTATAACAGTGTTTCTTGAAAGTTAGAAGTGAAGCTGATTTCTTTTATTTAAACAAGCAAATAAAAAAAATATATATACCAAAGCTATGTGATGTCTATTGAGCCCAAATGTTGACTTGTGTTATTTCTGGAGAAAATCATCAGTGCGCAAACCTATTTTCCGTTTCTACATCAATATTTAATTGAGTGCATCAGCTGGAATTCTTTTTACTTGTGGACACATTTAATTGACCCAAATAGCACCAGTTTATTCTCCTGGTTTATGTCATAACATGCCAAGTTTAACGGCTTTTCTTTCTGCTACTGCCTCAGAAAACGCACCACAGGCGTTTGGCATTTCCTTATCGCAGGTAATCACCAATGACCGAACCCAGCGTCAGCGCCAAGAGGGTCAGCGGGAAGAGCAGAGAGACCCGAGTGACCTGGTGTCCTCCATCCTGCAGTTTGCCACGCGACGACCCACCAAGGAGCTTTCCAGCAGCAACTCGTCACTCAGCTCCACCTCGGAGACGGCGAACGAGTCCACTTCCTCCAACACGCCCGAAGCAGCACCTCGAGCTCGTAGGAGGGTGAGGACAGATAGCTTTCACCATTAATTATATATATGTGTGTGTGTGTGTGTGTGTGTGTGTGTGTGTGTGTGTGTGTGTGT